>OY735222.1:12404083-12531583 GCA_963457665.1 Thysanoteuthis rhombus
TATTATTATATTATTATATTTGCAATCTCACACCAGTTGCCTGGTGGTAACAGCTGATGTTTGAGTGACAGCAAGTCTCCCCAAGTCCACAGTCCTCTCCTAGTACCCATAGGTCGCAGTAATACTGCGATTTCCAGTTTCACACCGGTTGCCCTGTGGTTATCACTAAAGGCGTAGTGACAATAAGTCTATTCAGCTTTTCAGCTTATTATATCATTCATACAAATTATAGTTGCTCCACACATCAGAAAGTTTGAACATTTTATGTGGGAATGCACTCTGCCCTTATTTTATTGAATCCCTAAAAAAAAAAAAAAAAAATCAATTATATTCCAAGAGGAGTTATAACTTCTTGAGGGAACAAAATTAAAATCATTCTCTTCGTTCGCTAGGTGTAGTTAGTTGAAAGGATTATCAATGTACCCATCACACCCAATTTGATTTTTCTACGTGGGTTTCTGTTTTTCAGACCTAAATCACCAAAAATCCCAACCCACCACGACAACAGCAACAACAGCGGCAACAACAGCAACCATTAATACGAACAACTCGTTTCCGGCAAACGAGGCTACATCATGGATGGACAATCCGCGGGTGGATATGGGAAGCCTAAGTGGACGATGGTAGAGTTCTGGTAGCTAATGCCAAACAAGCACATACACCAAAGCACCCCCAAAACCCTTATTGAAAAAAAAGACAAAAAAAAAAAAAAAAAAAATTGTTTTTGGAATTTTATATACATCATGTATAGGATGAAAAAAGGAAAAGAGAAAAAAAAAAAAATGAAATTTTAATTCTAAACATGCCAAATTCATGAAACAAACCGGGTCGTCAGATTGGACTACAATGGGAAGTAATCCAAAGTTTATCACCAGAACTCACCCAACATTGTCGTTACGTTAGAATAGCATTGAATTTGGAAACTGAGCAAGTCTAGATGCAGAGGTTCAATACCAGCTGACAGACTTTTTCAATTTCCGAAAAATTTTGTGCTGTTCCAATGCATCTCTTGGGTGAGACTTGGCGATAAAACTTGCATTTTCCCACCCCTAGCTCAAGCTGACATCCCTGGAAGAAAACAAAAGAAAAAAAAAAAACAAAAAAAAAAATGCCCCCCACACGCACACACAGACATGACAGTGGCTACAATTGTGGCTGCACAAATGGAAGCCGTGGTCAGTCTAGTCAGTGGACATCTACTGACCATTAAGAAGCACAGTTGACTATTTGTCTAGTCAAACATTCCCCCCCCCCCCCCATCCAGTCCCCTGTACCCCTCCCATTTTTCACTCCATCTTTTGTTGTTGTCAACAAAAAAACATCAAAATGTCCTGCTTACATACAAAAAAAACAGGAAACGACACTGCTGGACCTGTTTTCTCCTTCCTTTGGGACTTTTAGTAGCTGTTATCCATGCCCCCCCTCCCCTGTTGAGAACCTATTTCTTTTCTGTTAAATAGAAGAGCTGACCAAAGTAGGTGATTCAAACCAGATTTCCAACAGAAATACTTAATTTAGCTGACCCACTTGTTTATACATTATCATTTGTGTTCAAAATAAGCGACTTTAAAATCTGATCCTCCATACAGAGTAGGCCAACAGGCCTCCCCTGATATAATGCAGGTGTATGCATACTCCTCCCTCAAATCAAGCCCCCCCCGTCCCCCTTAACAAAAGAGTTCCCATACACTCATGGTAGACCCAAAAATATTAAGATAGATCGGTAACTGGTTATCATGGCTCAGTTATACTGCTGTTTAGCTTTCTTGGACCCCAACACCTGTGTTATAGGGGGGGGGCAGTATGATGATAAGCTTGTGGCTTAATGAATGTCTAGATGGGAATAGCAAACAGTGTAATAATTAGCTCGCACACTTTTTAAGCATAAAGAACTAGATCTATTCTCAGAAACAACCAAATCATACAAGACTAACATAATCTTGCATTGCAATGAAGATTTACAATCATGTACTGCTTGGGCTGAATTCAACAATGGGTAACATTTCTTAAGGGCCCTTCTATTTAGATGTTATTTCTATTATTTCCAAAAGGAAAAAAAAATTCTTAAAAATCATAATGCAAAATTCAACCAAGTCCAGGAGTGGGGGCTATAGGAATCCCCCAGAATAGACTAGACAAATCTTGCCTCGTATTGAAGATTTACAAAAGCATAAATCACCAAATGTAAGAGAATCTGGTAAAAAGTAAATTCCTTATGAAAACCATCTGACTTGAGCCTTGTCAACTAAATATTTTACAAGTGTGGTATTCATTTTTTTTTCAACTATTATTTTCCTTCATCTCAATTTTAAGACAACCCCCCCCCAAACAAACCTAACTTCACTCACTGACGTAGATCTATGGCAAGAGTTAAAAGTGCAGATTGGAAATGAAGAATAAGCCTGCAGGAAGAGACACGTGTATGCCTCATTATCTCGCCATGAGTTAATTCTTCATTTTCTATTCACACTGTTCACACACTGCTATATGCAACTCTATTCAAACTGTAGGAAAGGAAGGAAGGGAAAAAAATGTGAATAAAAAGGTGTGGTACTCTTCATTTCAAAGTGTCTCAACTCCCTCCCACCAACAGGCCAGCAGAGTTGGCCTCCTGTTTTGAAGTAGCAGCAGAAGTCCAATTTTACCTTGAAGACCAAATGATCCGTCCAGAGTATTACCAGTTAATTTTTTTTGTCTTTGCATGCATTTTTTTTTTTTTTTAAACTTCTTTCTATTGCAAAACCAAAAGTCACAGAATCCATCTTTTCTTTGTCTCCTCCCCCTGCCCTTCTCCCCTCCCTTAATACACAATGTGCCAAATTGTACACCAAGAAATGCCTTGTTTAGATGAGTTTAAAATAATGATTTTAAAGAAAAAAAAAAAAAAAAGACAATTGCATTCATATCTGCAGAAACCATTTTATCCCAACTACCATGTCAGGGTTTTCATACACAAACACTGCCATTCATTGTAATTGTAGTCCTGAGCATTGTAAACCGGTTGTTTTTCTACTTTAGCAAAAAAGAAAAAGGAGAAAGTCAAATAATTATTATGAAGCCGTTTCACTACAACAACTTACACCACTAATTGGACTGAACTCTTTCAAAAGTCTCTTTTCAAAATCAACTCACAGTTCCATTAGAAAAAGAAAAAGATCTAATATTGATAAACTAGTTGATCCCCGTGAAATAATTCATATTCAAATTTCCATTAGAGAGAAAAAAAAAAAAAAAAAAGTGAATTCATTTCAGTGGAAGATTTCAATGTTATGGACAGTGAACCAAGAAAATCACACCAATTCACTTGCTTATTGTGAGTTACAATATCTCACTGGAATGTAAATTATGGAAACACTACTTTAATTGCTAATCTTCCCATAATCAATTGAATACATCAGGCTCTTAGAAAAGAAATCAATAATGCTCTCAGTATCAAATTGCTGCCCATATCTTGTATCAGTTATGTTTTTTATTTTATCCTTGTGATGTTGAATCAGGAATTGAACTCATGACTAGCAGGGAAACTTTAATGTTTAACCAATGTTCATATCTGTTGGACACTTGGAGCCCTGAAGCCGAGGCTAAGAGTTCCTAACACCTGATTGTATGGGACAATGGCTTAGCAAATATAAGTATTGAAGATTCATCTGGTGGTCAGGAGTCCGTACGGTTCAGTGGAATGTGATGAAATTACAGAAGAATCACCCATCACAAGATAACAGTACTGGTTAGTTGAATAAATATTCCACTTCAAAATTACCCAACATGACAGGCACCTGAACGAGGCCAGAGTGCATGATCGCCTAAACGTGACTAGAACTAGATCAGTTTATAATGATTTATTTTGTTAGTTTGAAGATGTAGTAAGTAGTTCATAAAGATGTTCTTGAACCTTCAATTCTTCTCTCAAACAAAATTTAAAATTTGTTATTCATGAAAAGCAAGTACAACTGAAAAATTTTAGAAATTAGTTTGAGATTTGTCCTTGGTGAAAATACATTTCCAGTTTATTTCAAATGAAAGCTGGTATAAAGCCAAGCATTATTATTAGACTAGGGATGGGAGTTTGATTCTCGACAAAGGATTACTCATTATTTCCAGTTGCGCCATTATCTATTGCCATAGAAACAAATATCTTGATTCAGGCTAACTAAAAATTAAGTAGTCATAAATTTGAAAAACTGAAAGAGACGGTATATTTATTCAATTTTACCCAGCATTTGAAATAATCATTAAATTTACTGAACAGTTGAGAGGTAACTAAAGAAAAATGACCTGTTGGCTGAGAGTAGCCCCATGTCAGTCAAATTGCAAGAGCCTCAAGAGTTCTGGCATAGCAAAAGCAAAAGAGCAAAAATAATTTGAACTTTTCTCAAGGGCTGCTTGCTAGTCAAGGGAAGTAATTCTACCAATACGAACATAATCTAAATATTTTTATACTTGACTAAATGAAAAGATAATTTTGCAAAATGGCAAATCATATGCAAACATTGCAACTCTCCTATTAAAAGGGTTAAGTTTTTGTCGTCTTTCCTCCCCAAGTAAGAATCAAATGCATGAATTTTGATGAAAAGAAAGCCCTGCATCACTAATTGCCTTTAACCTTAGCCCTGTCTGGGGGGAGGAAAAAAAAAACAAAACAAAAACCACAACTGTCCCATAAAAGTTGTTACATTGGCATGAAAAATTCATATACTAAAAATTTGACAGCTATTATGGGACAGAGGTAGTTAATAAAAGTATCAATAATCCCCCCTCTCCCCGGTGTGACAATATTAGTGCCCCCTCATCTTTTAGACAGTGCCTTCAGGTTGTCAGCCATTCTCTTCAGGTATGACAACTGGCAAATTGAGACCACCAAACTTGGTTCTGTGCATCTCTTGGGTTGTTCTGTCACTATTGTTGCTGAAGGACAACCAAAATTTAGATGGAATTAAACAAAAAGCCAAAGGAAAAAGGCAAGCGTATTGTGAAGAGACAACTCAGTGGATTGGAAGATATCTGAATGTAATTGAATAAAGACAGAAAAGAAAAAAAAAATATTTCTTACCTTCAACAAAAATTGACTTGTTTTTATTTTTCTTCCTCTGCTTTCTGTGTAGTGTATGTGTTTTTTTTTTGTTTTTTTAAAGGTTTTTTGTGATAATAAAAACTGAGGAAGTGTAGAAAGTTGATACAAAACTCAAGTCATCTTGGATGTTGGTGGGCAACGAGCTTCTTTGAATGAGATACCTGTTCAAGTATAGAGCAAAGGCACATGCGCACACAAAAAGAAGAAAAACAATAAAAAAAAAAAACAAACTACCCTATCCCACCACCATGTAACACGCTCCAATAATACTGAAAGAAAAAAAAATGTTGCACAATCAGAAAACACTCATTACCGAGAGGGGGGGATAATGGATAGAAATATAGAAAATGTCAATTATTCCTTCAAAATTTGAAATCTGCTTATTTCCAATTGGACAATTTGTAGGAAATGGTAATTTTCTATACTTTTTACCCAAGCAATCTGAAAATTACATTTCCCAGAAACAAATTGTGTCCAGTATAATTTGGCAAGGAAGATATAGGAAATGACTAAAAATTCCACAATTTCCATGACCTGTGTAGCCCTTCACCCAAATGGTATCATAATTATCTTGGATTTTAAATAGGTTATTATTAGTTTTAATTATTGAAGATCCATCCATACTCAGAAGTAAAGAAAATGATATAGTCGATGAATATGATAAGAGATGAAAAAAAAAAAAAAAAAAAAAAAAAGTCTATTGAATGATGTGCTTCTCGCTGTTTTTTTTAAATATTTTAGCATTATTTTGATTTGTAATCATAATTTATAAATCATACATCTACTTTGATTAGTGCAGTTAATTTGTTTCCAAATTCACATTAAAACCCACACTGTTCAAAGTCTCATAATTTATTTTTTTCTAGTACAGCAAAACCACACCACACCACATTAAAACTTGCATTAATCAAAACCAAACTGTCCAAGGTATTCCTGTATTTCACTCTGGGGACATCAAGGGGCTGGTATCAAATTAGGGTGTTTACGTGTTTGTCTAGTACTGGTAATATCTACCCTAACCATTGGGCTATAGATTTTTTTTAAAAGTGTGCCTGATATGAAGAGAAGAGTATATTTTCAAAAATCAAGGATGACCTGACATGAAGAGAAAAGTATATTTTCAAAAATGAGAAAGAAATCAAATGCATTGTTTATGAAACAAACTTATTTTTTTATTTTTCTGAAAATAAAAATAATAATTGTAACAAAAGTTAAGATTTTTCAAGTAAAAATAAAAACAAAATCTTTTCAGCTTTACTTAAGCCAGATTCGAAAAATGCTTTTAAACATTTGTTAAGAACCTATGTATATTAAAAAAAATAAAAATAAAAAAATGAATTTCTATGATATGGTTTTGTCCCATGAGATAAAAAAAAAAAAATTTGAAAAAAATTTGAAAAAGAAAAAAAAAAAAAAGCATAAGATGTTGAGAAGGAGAAGAGGAGAGAGAGAAAAAAAAATTGAAATATTATAAGTCCATATGTATAGTTTTCAGCCACTGGTCTGGCTGGGATCCAATTGTGTTAGTATGGAAGGGTGAGAATTCACCTGGTTTATTGTTGTTTGTAGGTTCTGGGCTACATTGGAGGCAGACAGTCGACAGTGCTCTCTTGCAGTCACTGTACCTGGAAGAAAAGAGAAGTCCTTATTTGAGAGGTAGAAATTAATGGGGGGGGGGGATTATACAAGAAAATGATTATCTGAAAGAGATCAGAATTTAGTTGGGATAACTGATCCCATCATGAAAAAAGCCATGCTAAACATAATTGTGTTGTGAAAAAAAAAAAAAAATGTTCAAAAGGGATCAATTTCATTCAATAAATAAAATACTGAATATTGCTTAAAAATTTGTGATAATTTATTTTACTTATCAATTAGTAGAATACTGTTTAAAATAACTGAGATCAATCAGACTGACATTACGAAGTTCCCAAAAGCCAATCTTACCATATACATAGTCTTAAAAACCCATTTCCATCACTGCCTGTAAAGTTTAAGGAAAAAGTATACAGCAGTCCCACTATTCATCCATGATGTATTGGCCCATTATGTAATTACCTTGTGATGAATTTTCTTGCAATAGATTAACCCTGAATTGAGAAATAGTATTCTTGCATACACTTCATATGAGTTAGGATTAAATGTAAGAGACTCACCTGAATTGGAAGAGTCCATGTGAGGCAGGGGGGAAGCAGCTTCTCCACTATTTTGCACTGGCGCACTTTCACCATTGCAGTGAACATCCGTGCACAACCCATTCCCATTTCCCACACCGGCAGGGAAACTACACGTCACCCCACCAGATGGTGAAAATGTACTGGCCTGTGAGTAGTCAGCCTGAAGGGGGGTCAGCGGCGGTGTTGTGTCCAGACTGCAGTCCCCCATAGCAGCATGAAGATTATCAAATTGCAGACTACTGAGGCCAGGATAAAGGTCTGAAAGGGGCATCATTTTGGACAGCTGCTGTAAGTTGTCATACAGGCTAGTGACCATGGAGCTGTTGGATGTGAGGGTAGCTGGTTCACATGTGGGCCCATTGCTGGAGGTGTAGCTGTTAGGGTGGCTACCAGCTAAGGAGGCCAGAGGGGAGTCACATGGTGGAACAGAATTGTTGTCACTTGCAGAAGATCCTGAAGGTGATGAGCTGTTTAGAACACAATGAAAGAGAGTATGTTAGTAGCATTCCTCAGAGACATAATTTGGAATAAGCAAAATCATGAAAATATTTATATTTATTTTGAATACAATCAAAGATAAATGAAGTCTTACAAGTACAGTTGTGACAATTTTCTCAGAATAGAGTTACTTCAATTTTTTTTATCTTCAACTTCTTTTTGGATGTATTTGTAAAGCATTTACTTATTTTTTTCACTACAGTGTAAAGAAAGATTTACACCAATAGAAATATTTCAAAATCTAGTCAAAATATCTGACACCAGAAAACCATTTTTTTTTGAGGAGGAAAAGAAATTAAAAAAAAAAAAAAAAAAAAAAAAAAAAAAAAAAATCTATCACTAAATCCAAATAAATGATTAGGTTAATAGTTTTGACAGTCTTCATGAAATCAGAAAAATTCAAATGACTGCTCTACTTCAAGTCATTTAAGATATATACATTAAGAATTCATAATTATCTTTTTCAATTAGCGACAGAATTAATTGATATGGCAGACTTAATGGCTATTATGGCTTTATATCAGGACTTTGATAATTGACTTATTTTTAAATGAAACAAATTTTACCTACTTCAAATATGAATTTTCCCTTCAGAATCTATAGTTAAGCACTTTTAATAAGAACAAAATGAGTAAACATGAAAAATACATGCTATTTAAAGATATATCATAGCACATCTTTCAGTTCTGAAGTCTTTGTATTTTGTGTCATTATGCATAGATTTGTTTTTTGTTAAGTGTTATTATTGATTACCATATAATAAATAGATATTATCTAAAGTAAACTTACTCAGTTTATTATCTTTAGTGAAGAGCATTTATTTTGAGAATTTTACTAAAATCATGCCAGTATTGCAAATATTTTCCAACCCGATAATCTAGTAAAAAGATTTTTCATAGTAAAGTTGAATTTACTTACATACAGTTTTGTTGATTGTTTGGACTTGTTGTACAATTACTTCCTGATTCTGTTAAAACAGAAGTTGCAGAATCTAGGTTGATGTTCAGGTATTCTGATGCCAGCAACTGATTAACAGAGACTCTCATTCTAGGATCTTCTTGGAGACAGTGTTGCAAAAACAGCTTCACTGGTGTTGGCTGAAAATATATAAGTATAATATTACAAAGACCAATGTAGGAATACAAGGAATAAAATGTTTTTTTCTCAATTTGTTTATCTAAGACTGTTGGGTCATTTTATAAATTTGTACTTGAGTTTTTATTCTACTGGGGGGGGGTATATCTTGGAGCAGTTTTTTTCTGAATAAGAAAAATAAAACCAAAAAACTTTCAATTTTTTAACCTAGAAAAATTTTTCAGTATAATACAACTAAGTAAACATTCAGCAGTATGTGTTGTATGGCTGGACTCTTGGGGCTAAAAATTAGTCTTTATGAAGGTAATTTGATAGCAGGATAAACATGGAATCAGTGGTGATGACCTCTAAGGTCAATTTACAGTTAATACGGCCATTTCTGGCCAAATCAAAAAAGAGAGACATCTTTTTAGGCAATACTGCATAAACAGAAAGTTCCCTAGTCATAGGCATCCATGTATTGTAAGTAAATGTTTACTTATTTCTGAAAAAAGGTTTTGAGTGACTTTGATAAAAGGCCAAATTGTTATGACCAAGAGACTAGATTAGAGGTTATCTGAAATGGCACAGCTTGTGGAGTGCTCATGTTCAGTTGTAGTAAGTATTTATTGATAGTGGTCCAAAGAGGGAAGAATAACTAACCACCAACATAGTTTGGTATGATAGATGAATACTTACAAAATTGGCTTCTGACAACTGGGATAGACTGGAAACTTTGTCATCTGGTTGGTGCCACTGTAAACAAAGTTTATGAGTGAAATTATCAGTGAAAATAATTATGCTAATTCAAAAGAATTCGTTACTTCATTGACTGTAAGCCAGTTGCATGCAGTGGTTAGCTCCCTTGTTAATTTCTGCCAATAGACTTAACTATTATAGATAAGTGAGAACCAAGTCTCGACTGCTCATTACCATAACATTTAATTAGTTTGTACCCTAAACTGGGCCAATTTTTTCAACTTCATGCTTTAGTTGGTAAATTTTTTTTTTTTCAATAAATAGATTTTCTCAAAAAGTAGTAATTATTTATTTGGGACAGTTGACTGATCTGTCGATTTTTTTGATGCTCATAAAATCTAAAGAAATAATTCGACTGGCCATGACTCGTCACATCTCTCCACAAACCTACTTATAGAATTTCATTAAAATATATATAAGGAATAACGAAGTGACCCAATAAAGAAAAAGGAGACAATTAGAGGCACCAGTAGTGAATGAAGATCCCAACAGCTTTTCCATTGCCGAGGATAAAGAGTCTTTAAATGAGGAGAGTTTTCAATGTGAAACCAGGTTGATAGTGATTTCCTGAACAGGAGACCCATTGCTACCAGAGAGGGAATTTTCTGAGGTGAAAAAATTTTTAGCCAGCAGAGGAATTTTAGCTAGGGGTAGAACATATGATGGGGAGTATAATGATGAAAATTACAAGACAAAAATTCAAAAAAGGATTGCCGGGGGGGGGGTAAATAGAAGATACTATGCACTGCCTGTCACACACAAAAAAAAAAAAAAAAAAAAAAAAAAAAAAAAAAAAAAAAAAAGGTACAAAGTAGGTTTCAAATTACCGACATCACCAATACCGGTAAATTACTGAAGGAAATTTATCAACGCTGGTTTTTAGTTTTTTTTTCTCCTTTAGTAGGCAGAATTGACAGGACCTTTTATGGATGCTGATTGCCATTACACATTCACTTTTTAGATATTTCTTGTGGCCTGCTTGGCATTATTCAGCATATTATTCACCGTTATCAGACAAAACCTTGTAAAATCAGGGGCGGGCATAAACCTAAACTGGTAGAAAATAATTGTCAACAATTTACTAGAGACTATGAGTGAAAATACATGTCTGAGGGTTGTTTTAGTTTTGGGGAATTGTTGAGTTGGGTACACAAATCACTATGAAGGATAGATGATAGAGTGGAGAGAAGGTACAGATATGGATTAGAAGGTTGGGATCAAAGAAGGAATGGGTAGTAATATGAAGGCAAGAGAGAACACAGACCAAAGTTTGAGAGAAGCAAGTAGCCACTACCCAACACTACAGTAAGTGGAAGAGAAATTGACAAAATATTCAGTAATAGGCCTCACTGCCACCAGCCTGTTGATTGATGTTTAACGTTTGTAATGGGGGGGGGGGGGGGAAGGGGCACTAAAATCTCATTTTTTTCAAGTACGTACTTGGCACATAAAACAGAAATCAGAGTTTGCTATATTGTTTTTTAAAGATATTAAATGCGACATACATTAGAATGAAAAAAAAAAAAAAAAAATCATTTGATATTTTTCAAAAATTCTCTTAAGTGGATCTCCTTGTTGAGACATTTCTTGATTAAGGCATAAGAAAACTGCTATTGGTGTCTCAGTAATGGTATTGCTCACCAACTTAAAAAACCGGTATTTACCTGTATTTAAATACCGGTTTGCAAATGCAAGTGTGAAGTCAGAAGTTAGAGAATGTAAGAACTTGCCAACAAAGTCATGAGTCCCAGATGATAAACATCTGTGGCTGGGGAAGGGTCAACTGGTGGTTGCTGCTGCTGCTGCTGGCATTCAGGAGCCAGGAAAGAGTAGCCATTTGGTAACATGTAGCGCTTCCGTACCCTGGACACCTGAAATTAGCAGGGGGGATTGGTTTGTTAATTAAAAATTTTTTATGATGTTCTCAGAGACAAATAAATCAGAGTAGTGATCTGGATGGAAAAAAAAAAAAAAAAGAAAAAAAAAAAAAAAAAAAAAAAAATCATTGTACATGGTTTAGTCAAACTATTTTCTCTGGCCCCGTTATTCATTCAACCCCCTAACCAGGTTTTGGTAAAGTACCTTCAGGTAGTCCTTGGGAGTTATTGCATTCATGTTTCAGGGGATTATCTCTCTGATCTCTATATCTCTCATGAAATAAATCGACAGACAAGGAAAATACTTTGACTAAGCATCCAATGATTAAAAACATCCCATTTAACAAAATTTGAACATAAATGAAATAGACAAAAATACTAACCAGTGGAGTTGAGAAGTCAGGCATACATATAGCTACTGTTTTGTCAGCTTTAATTAACACTGTGGAAGGGTCTACTTCTCCATGTACAATTCCAATACTGTGTAATTTATGAAGACCATCACATAATCCATGAACAAAAACTTGCCGTTCCTAAAATTTAAAAGGAAGAAAAGAAATGTTTGATACATGTACAAGATGTTGATTCAACAGACATTAAATTCTCATACAAAGGAAAAAAAGTTTTTTTTACTTTTATGTCCCTTAAGATCAATTAGAAACTGTCAACATAGGTTTCTCCAGTTTTTAAGTGGGTCTTGTTGGCTATATATATGCATGCATCACAAGTACATGCTGGAGGGCTGAAAATTTAAACACTCACTCCTGTCTAGGATATGTTTTTTTTAAAATCATCTCCCCTATATAGTAAAAGTTGACACTAAATTGGACCCTTAGTTTGTGTCATTCAGCATTCATGCCTTTCTTTTAATGATCATTACCCAACAGAAGGTGAGCGAAGTAAATCATTTAATGATCAACCCCAACACAGCATGCTGCCAAACAACATTGGTTGCAGGGTTTCTATTGAGTGACTAAGCAGACTTTTGGAATAATAAAAAAAAAAAAAAAAAGAAAAAAAAAGGGGGGAGCTGCTTTGTCATCTGAGCTACAGGAACTTCGACAGAAGTTAAAACCTAACTCACTATCCTGATCTCTCCAGCACGTTTGTTTTGGTTATTGCACAGGTAGTATCAATAAAGCAACTATTCTATATTAATTTTCAATTAGATAAAGTATAGTTGACTATTTCAATAAATAATATTTAAAATCAGAAAACTGGGGAAAAAGGAAAGAGGAAAAAATAATAACACACACCCACATATATATATATATATATATATATATATATATATATATATATATATATATAATAATCACTTTTAGAATGTTCCCTACCTTGTCTGAGAACTCTTCTTTCAGAAAGTTACTGAATGGCTGGCCAACTAAAGGCATTTGAAGATAAATTTGTCTTTGGTTCTGTAACGGAAAATAAAAAACAATCTTTCACTATGTAGGATTTTCAAGTTCTTATTACTTGAAGAGTGCTTATGATGATGAAGCATAGAAAACTTTTTCAAGCCGTTTTTAAAAAAAATGAACTTCAGAAAAGTAAACAGAAGAAATTGTACACCATACTTAGGAGAGAAAATGAAACACATTGAGGAAGAAGAAAGAAAAACTCTTTTGAGCTTGGAACTTTAAGTTCCTTATTTCTTTGTGTTTTTTTTTCAAGTTCTTTGGGGAATAGGCATTCCAGTTCTTTATTTACAAAAGGAAGAAGCAATTCAAATATACAGCTTCAGCTTACCTTCGAAAAAAATACAGCTTGAATGGGAACAAGATTAGAGGATTGAATGCTGTAAAAAGATTTTGCTTGATGAAGGAATTCTTCTCTTCCAACTGGTGCATTGTCACCAATTAAATATTCCTACAAAAAGAAAACACTCAGAATTATTGCTGAGGAAACAGACAATAACAATAAACCACAACTCTGTAGAAAGAAATGAAATAAAAACTTGAAGTTGGCAACATTCAACTTGTTTTCTCCTTGGCATATTTTATAAACAAATATATTTTGGCTTGTCAGGCCATTACCAACGTTCAGTCGACAAAATCTTCCATATTTTATAAGTTGGTTTTGAAATTATTTTATTTATCGAGCGACAGCAATAGCAACATTAAAATATCTTTAAATTTCTTGGATGCTTAGATAGCATGAGGCCAAATGATTCAAAATACAGAATAATCATTTAATCATGGATAAGGTTATCAAAATCTGTCAGTCCATAATTATTTAAAATGAATTAAAAATAATCAAGAGAAAAAAAAAAAAAAAAAAAAAAATTGTTCATGATGAATTCATAACAATCAGTCCAACGTGTTCCAATAGTTATATCCTTAACAACTGGCTGGTATCATCATGTAATCTAAAAGACCCTGTCTTGAAGTGGTCATAATAACCAGCTTCCTCTGTGTTTGCCTAACAAACAAGACAGACAAAAAGGACAAAAGTAACAAAGAAAAGGGAAGGGGGAAAAAAAAAAAAAAAAAGTCAGAGACAATGTTCAAAACTAAAATCCTTCTTAATACTCAGGTAACATCTATTTTATACAACTTCCGTCACAGCCCCAGAAGGGACCCCCCCCCCCAATAAACCTGCACCCAAAACCTCTTGACATACAAATTTGCATTCTCTACAAAATACCACCGTCCCAGATCAAGCTCTGCTTCTGTTAGATCAGCTCGAAACCCCTTTTGTACGAGTTATCTTTTGAACTAAGTCAAATAATTACAAACAGTCTATCTACTTCAAGCTATACAACTTGTTTTGAATGTGATGTAATGATTTACTAGCAAAAGTACCAGTCTATGCTGGGGAAAAGTCAGGATGGATTGCAACTGGTTATAATGACAGTAAAACGATTCCTTAGTACTGATAGTGAGCATGTAAGTATTGTTTCTATTAGAGTAAAGTTATGTAAAACTGCTGGATATATGTAGTCATGAAAAAGACTAAAATTTTTGTGAAAAATCAGACAACCTGAATATAGACGTAACATGTGTGGTAATAATGGTCTATACAGAACTTCTAAAACATTGTTAAAGCTCACAGGTAGACTATTCTACATCCATTCAGAATACTAAACAGTTCATTCAGGTTTTTGAGGCCACATCAGGTATTGGCCTCAAAGTGATACCAGTCATAGGTATGGACTGTATTGATGTTTACAGTAACTGCATAAAGTTAATCCGCTGGCTGTGCATATCCTAGAGAGGATTGAACAGTTTCTTTTCAATTGAACCTTCATCTGGACTCAATATGCATCCAAGTTTTGTAGTTGTACATGAAACCATTCATTCATTTATAGAGAACAAACAAACACTTCCCAGTTATTAATATATAACTATTTTTCTATCTATATCCTACCTTCCATTACTGAATGTAACTATTTCTGCAAAAAACAAAATGTTTCAGCTCATTGGAGGGGAGTGTGTGCACAAAATTTCAAGTTTCTATGATGGATGTTTAGGGCTGAGAAGAGAGGGGGGGGGGAGATTACATAAAAGTGAAAAAATTCCAATTAAAAGAATCTGGTCAGCAACAGTAGACAATACAATCTAGTGTCGATAGCTTTCCATTTTCTTTCCCTTCATTGATTATAGAATCTTTTCTTCCCTTCTCACAAGTCATCGTTTAAAATTTCATAACCTTTTCACTTTCTAGTCTTAACTGGAAGTCAGAACTTGATGTTGTTGTTAGGTTAGGAAAATAAAGTCAACCCCAGCAAAAGTAATTGACAAAAAACTCACTTGAATAAGAATATCTTTAGAGTTGAAGTGTGATTGGTAGATTCCTGGAGCAATTTGTTTGTCCATACTGTAATGGTCAGGTTCTCTGCCAGCTTTCACCATTCCATTGTAACTCTGCCGATAAGGAGAAAAAAAAGAAAAGTTATATTGGCATCAAATATACAAACCTCATTATGGAAATAAAATCACCACTTAAATTTGAAATATCAAGGACTGGTACTAGAACTTATTTGAAAATTCCCTTCAAAACAAGTGAAAATAGCATTTTGCATTTGTTTTGAGGCAAGCAGTTACAGCAGGTGCACACCCTCTTCCTCTTTCTACATTGGGTCTCCTACCATACAAACCTCTGGTGACACAGCCTAACATAACATCATCACCTTTTTGGGCATCTGGGAACGCTCAAAAATTGATGCTATTAACTTCTTTGCTTCATGCCATTTGGGCTTATATAAGTGAGAGAAACCTGTACTTTGTTCTAATTTGGAATCTATTTTCAAGTATGTGATAATGAATTAACAATTCAGTCATTTGTTCTATACTCTTCCACTTAAACCACTTCTAAATGTTATTTTCATTTATTGTATTTGGCTGAGAAAGAGAACAAAAAAATTGAAAACTTTATAACAACTTGTAAAGGAAGACACAAACCCATTTGAGCCTCGAGTCATATCTTTCAAAAGATTTTGGTATAATTAAAAATATGGGGTAAATGAAAGTATATCAACATTGTAATTCAAGTTTATTTGTAAACAAAACTGAAAGCATGTTTCTTGAGTGTTCATATGTATTCTTAAACACTTTCTTCAAAAAGTATATTTTCTATAGCAATTTTGGGAGGGTTGGACTAAATATAGACCTATAGACATGGGTTAATTGGAACAAAAAGATTTTGTAGATTTATCTATCTTTATATTTTTTGGTTCAAGATTTGAAAGAAATTTCAATCAGCGCATTGCTCGGAGATAAAAGGTGAAACAGAATCATTTCTCTTCCTGCTTTTCAGGATCAGAATTTTGCACACTCTGAAGGGAGGAAAAAAAAAAAAAAAAAAAAAAAAAAAAAATAGTATTTTCTTGCATCACCTTTTAAATGCAGATAAATAGCAATATCCCCAAAGGATGAAGAGATACACTTAAAAAGCCTCACCAAATAACTGTTCAATCCAAGTTCAGAGTTTTGCAGCATTAATTCTGGAAAGTGTTGTTCAGCTACTCTGGCAATTTGAGCCTAAAAAGAAACATCACTGGAGACTAAAACAGAAAGGAAGCAGCAGCAGAACTAATCAAGTTATTTTTAGGTAAACATGAATTTTATGGAGTTTCATCAAGACACAATTAGCTGATTCCATCTTCAATTATTAAATTAAAAACTGGGAAATTGAAATGAGGTGTGGATTTCAACTGTCTGGCTTTTACTGTTCAACAGAATGTAATTCTTTGTTTAACAGAGGAAGGAATTGAGAACATCTTGATGTTAAATATTAAGGATCAAGCATTGTTGAAAATGGAATGATATTTTACAGGCATTGCTGTGAACATTTAATTTTGTATGCTACCATTTTTTGCTTTGCACTACTGGGGGGGGGGGGACCCCCAAATTACAGTTATTACACATGAGGAGGGTTGTAGAATAGATTACCTGAAATGTGAGAACAAGAAAAAAAAAAAAAAAATTTAAATAAATTTAATTGTTCAAAAACTGATTTTAATTGTTCAAAAACTGATTTTAATCATTCTGTTACACTGTCAAGCCAGGTCAGTATCTAGATAGGTGAAGCCCAAACTCCCCTATCCCTCTCTGAACCTGTTGACTGGCCTGGCTGCGAACGACAAGAAATCAACGACTGACAGACTTAAAATTATTGACAAACTTACCATATGTTCATCTTCTTCGGCAATCGCTTGATGCAAATTGGCTCGGACTTCTTCCAGTTCTTTTTTCATTTCTTCGTGGTGATCACTGTAACCCTCATTCTGAAAAATTAATTGCACTCATCATTTGTCATCTTCAAGTAATTGTGAGTGTACAGAAAAATCTTCCTGATGGACTCTATCAAGACTTTAGACAAGAATTTACACTATTGAGTAATTCTTTGCTTGTTTGCACTGTTAACCAAGAGATTTTATCAACATGGCAATTTCAAGAAAAGATTAATTTTCCCCAGCCTATTAAATTGGGATACATTTGGGTGTATTAATTACTTGTAATGAATTTGTTTAATAAGTGCTGTATACAGCAAACACTAAATATATATCCACCCTTATGACTCAGGGCTATCATCGCACATTTTCAGTATTGTAAATTCTAAATAACATATAGGTCTGGGTTCATATACTTTTCAAAAGTTTGCACACCACTTTTTTGCTTTCACAAAAAAAAGGCAAAAATAGCATTTAGCATTTGTTTTGCAGCAAGCCATTAATAGAGGAGGCATGTACCCTCTTACCCTTTCTCTTACACAAGTTCATTTGTACTTCCCACCAATCCAGCATAATACACTATTACCATTTTCAAGGTCTGGGAAAAATTTTTTTCCCCCTTATAGATTAATAGAAATCTTTTTTTTCTTCGCTTTATGCCTTTCTGGCTTACAAAAGGTTCATTTTTTATTTATAGAAATGCTCTACTTTTGGATAGTGGGAGAAAATATGAAAAACAAAACAACAACCAAAAAAAACAAAGGACAAACGATTGGGCAGGCTCATCAGTGGGGAAAAAAAAAAAAAAAAAAAAAAAAAAAAAAAATTAGAACAAAAAACAAAACAATTGAGCAAATGAGTTACTTACCTCCTCAACATCTTGGAGATCAGCCAGTTTATGTCGAAGTTGCGATTTAAGTCCCCGTACTTTTTTTCTCGACTCTTGCAGCTCATTTAGTTGGGGTTTCTGGTGTAACCATGGATACAAATCCTCTTTCAGCTTCCTGAACTCAGTGATGTAACGATGGAAGTCTGAAAAGGTTTTCTGTTCACTGTCAAGTTCCCTCTTTACCGCATGAAGGATAGAAGTAACAAAAGTTGCATTACGACTGTGTTCCTGGATGTTTTGTAAAGAAAAGAAAATTGGAAAAAAAATAAAGATTGGAGGGAGAGAATGAATATTGCAAAAATGAGAAGAAAGAAAAACTAGTCAAAAACTGATGATGAAAATACCTCATCTAAAAGATAGACAACTTATGGCTATTCCTAATCCTTAATTATTATTTCATAACTACTTTCATTCCATCTTCACTTTGTTGCTTTTCACTCAGGGTTCATATATTCCTCAACCACTACAATAAACAGCACAGAGTCAGAAATTAAATAGAATCTTCTGACAAGACTTGAACTAGCATCCCAAATCTTAGGGTCCAATCTTTTGTGTTCGAGATGTGCAGATTTTGAGCATTAGGGACAAAGGCCACGTGCTGAAACTGTAATAGAAGATGTGGCTGTATAATTTGGTTAGATGCACCAAGTGGCATCAATAAACTCTTGTATAATTTTGGCTATGAATGCATTTATAATCTTTTATAAATAGAGAAATTTCACATTTGATAAAGTCTTATAACACAATATAACATTGCATTTCATTTGAGAAACCTACTTGGATGGACTCACTAGCAATTACTCTTGCTGTCAAATTATTTCCTTTTGCCCCCAAAAACTAAATGATCACCGAGATAAAAAGCCAAATTCATTTTCAAGTTTACTTCTGAAAGATTCAAAGAACAAAAATATTTTATTGAAAATTGTCTCAATAGCAATTTCTGACAACTAGTCAGCCCAAAACATCTAAATCTTGATGAAAAATATGTATATACATCAAGACAGTGAATTTTGTTTACCTCTCTTTCTATGGTCTTTATTAGTTACAGTATTTAATGCTGTTCTGTTATAGTATTATTGTTACCTCACTCCCAATAATATTTTTTCAAAAAAAAAAAAAAAAAGGAGAGGGGGTGAAAGTACTGGCACTGTCTTTGTGGTCAAAGAAGAGAGAGAGAGAGGGGAAAAAAAAAAAAAAAAAAATGGCTCGGGGGAGAAACCTTGGCATCAAGTTAGAAGGACTGCATACTTAGAACTTTTCTTAGAAACCCTGAAATCCAGACGAACATATTCCTCTTACCAAATCTGTGACTGCAATTTCTTGTTGCAAAACCTGTGTGAACTGTTTCAGCCAATATTGCAGGTCAGGGACTTCCTCACTTGATGTTAATGAACTAGTCAGCTTCAGATGCTTAGGAAAAAACAAAAACAAAGAAAACAAGATAAATGGAATTAATGAAATTTATGGATACAATAAAAAACAGATCATTATAACAGAAACACTACACCACAGACACTTACACCCATAATATTCCTTTGTCTTGTTCAGAAGCTTTTATAAGCTAGAACACATGGCTGAAAAGTTGTTTGAACTCACTTTGTTATCTACGAGCTCACCCATGACACCCCAAGAATCCCAGAGTCACATGATCTAAATTTTCAATTTTGAACCATCTTGGATAGACAAAGAGTGTAAGATTAAAAAGATAGAATCAATTGCTTAAATTTGCTGGGAACAACTAAAGAAAAAAAAAAATCTACAAGAAAAGAGCAAGACCCTTGATGTGATCACTTTGGGACAGCAATAACTGGCTGAAAACATTAAGCAAAAGATATAAAAATTGAAATAATCTGTTGTAAGAAATTCATTGTTATAAATTTTACATAATGAAAAATAGATGAAATTTATTCTTAATTCATTTTAAAGGTTTCTTTTGGATTTTGATAACATTAGCCATGATTATAATATACTGCTTCCTTTCTATTTCTTATGCAGGTCTGGAGATGGTGTTGTTACCATCAGGTATTGCTGCCTTACAGCCTCCATGAAAGGGTATGAAGAGGTAATGGATCCCCTACCCTCTTCCACAATCACACTGTGCAAAGCATACTGGGGAATTGTGTCAAAGATAAAACCTGAAGTTGACAACTCTTATCTCTGCAGCTGGATTGGAATTGCATATTAAAGAGAGAATGGTAGGTCAAATAAATGCCATAAAAAAAGCTTGAAATGAATCTAGTTATATTTCACCAAAAACCAAGGAGGACCAGTGCCGGGGAATCATTGATGCTTAACTAAGGATGCCAATTAGTAATCCAAGAACTCAACTTAGTCACTAATTATTTCAATCATGGCATCTTTTGAAAATATCAAGAGACAAAGAATATTTAGATTTAAAAGCAAGCATAGTGTTCCAATTTGCTTTTACACCAGTCAAAATCCTTCTGCAGTCTGCGTGCCATAGGTTACCTACCTCTGGTTCAGACAGATCAAAAGAGAAATCGAATGTTTATCTTTTCATAGAGAACTTCATCTAATCTTCCTTTTATAGAGACAAAAAGTTGAATTTTTTTTTATCTACACTTATTTCTATGAATAAGAAACTAAATACTAATAAGATATTTACAATTATGAACACAACCATAAATGAATTTGAATTTTTCCTAAGGAAAAAAAAAAAAAAAAAAAAAAAAAAGAAAAAAAAAAAAAAAAATGAAAAATAGATGCATGACTTACCTCATCAATTACCAATAAAGATTTACTTAAACCTTTTCGACTGGAATCAGTCTCCGACCGAACTTTGTCAAATTCTATCTCTTTTTTTCTCTGAAAGAGAGAGAGAAAACATTTATGAATAAAAGGTCAGTATCTATCTGTATAATGAGCAGTGTGATCTTTTGTTTGATGAACAAAATATAAAATTTTTTTTTCTTTTCATCAAAATATCTCCTACCCTTCACTTGAAATAATGAACTCTAAAACAAATTCAGTAAAAAAAACAAAAAAAAAAAACAAAAAAAAACACAACAACAACAAAAAAAAAAAAAACTCATGAAATCGATAAGATGAAAATATCTATTTACACTATTATCAGCTTTTAAAATCTTAATCTTGAAGTGAGGCAAGGAAGAGAAACCAGTTGAACTCCACATGAACATGGGTAGATATTTCTACCAAATTCATTAAGGCCTCTAGTATGAGTATATGAATATGTGTGCACGTTTATTTTCTAAAGAGAAAAAAAAATCCTCTCACTGAAATTGAAATTTATTTGTGAAAATTAACAGATAAGTACTGGATTGGCTCCCCCCAAATTGTTCAGTCAATTGAAAATGCAGGCTTATGCAACACCTTTATCATATAATCAAAGGAGTTTCTATATAATATATAATAGAAGGAAAAAAAAAAAAGAAAAAAAAAAAAAAAAGAAAAAAGATTACTTTAAATTAATTTCATCTAACAAAAAGAACAAACTTTTTCATTTTGTTTCCTGTTGACACTCACCTTCCATTCTGTATATGCAGGCAAAAGATCTGCTAAAGGAGGGACAGAATGGATTGAAAAATGAAGAAAGTTTTTATATTCCATTCCTAATGTATTGACTACATCCTGAAAAACAGACAAAAAATGTTATGCTGAATTATACACACCTAAAGAGATTTTAACAACGGGAAAATAAAAAAAATAAAAAAAAGAAGAGAGAGAGAGAGAGAAAGGAATACCAAGAGATTCTAGGGTTTGTAATATGG
Source organism: Thysanoteuthis rhombus (assembly GCA_963457665.1). NCBI lineage: Eukaryota > Metazoa > Mollusca > Cephalopoda > Oegopsida > Thysanoteuthidae > Thysanoteuthis > Thysanoteuthis major. The sequence continues at coordinate 12,425,852 of OY735222.1, forward strand.
CAGATTTGTGATCCTAATAGACTTTTACTTTTTATTTTCCAATAAAGATGGCTATTTGTCATTTTTCTATAAAAACACTAAGGAAAGTTTTAATGATCAACAGAAACCCAATAGAAAATAAAATAATTCAAACAATACTGGGATATATTAGTGGGTAAAGACTGGTACCACTAGCAAAGCTGAAAGAAAGATACCAGTCACATTGGGTTATATAATGAATGAAAAACAAAACTTATCTACATCCTCATAGCTATTGATCAAATAATGCATTTAAAGTTACAAAGTGAGATCCATTAATTTAACAACTCATTTATACTAATTTTTGTCTGAATATCTGAGAAGAGCAATTATCAATATACATCAATTTACTCCAACTTATATCTTCATCTTGGTTTTTATAATGATAATCTTCGGCCGTAACACCCTCCAGTCTTCTCCAGGCGTCCATTGGAGTCAGTAACACTATAGGAATTTCATACTGAACTCTTTATACCAACAATGGGAGTAGATAGTTCTCATTCCACTGTCAATGCTAGAGGTTATATTGTATCAGTAAATTCTTCCAAGCTAATTTGTCCTCATGATATCACTTGTGTGCCTCTACCACTGAACCTGAGTAAATGACTTTTTTGCACTACCTGACCCAGAGATTGAACTCCAACACACACTTGAAGACCAGAGGGTACAACAGCTGAAATGATGTGACCATGACAGCCAAAACGAGGACACTAATCAGAGTAAAATGTATATTACTATACATCAACAAGATTTTTTTACCTGCATTTGATTCAATTTATCTTCCAGTGGAATGTTTGACAGATCAGCTAAACAGGCAGATAAATTTTCATACAGTTTCGCCCGAGTTGTGTCCCTTGTTTCTATTAACTCTTCAAGTTCACTCTGGAGGAGAGAAGAAGGGATAAAAGGAAAAAAAATTGAGAAATTGAACAGGCCTTTCATAAGAAAGGCTTCATGCACGTTATACAGGTTTTTCCTGCCATCCGAAAGCAGAGCATTCCCAGGAAACCTTTCCTAAGCTGAAATGGCATAAAGCAAAGAAGCAATTACCATTATTTAGAAGTTTCAGGGTACATACCAAAGAATAAAAAACAAGTATTACAAACAAATGCCTAGTAGCTGATACTGCGTTTGAAATATCAACTTTTGGAGCCAGTGTTACTATTTTATCTTTCAACCAGTCATCTGCTATTTTAATAATTCCTTGGCCTGTCAACAAATCACCAGTACACAAAATTATTAGTTAAAAGGAAGGAGGGAAAAAAAAAAGAAAAATTCACATAACTATATATCAGAGGAGGCATTGTCATTTTGTTTGGTTTCTATCATACTTGAGAAAACAAAATTAATGGAGTCCTGCTGCGATTTATATGTCCAACCTGCAAGTAGGCCCGCAAGTAGCATATCTATTAAGCAAAGCTTACACTGCTTCAACAGTAGGTTGAATTTAATTGTGAGTCAGCAACGAACCAAGCAAGTAGCAGGCATAGCTAGAATGGCTGCTGCTGATTACAGCTTTACTCACTTGCCACCTCTTTTGTTGACATCCAGTACGTAATACTGCACAAATCCAAATGAAGAGAAAGGGGGTGTCAAGAGTGTGTGGTACCAATCCATAATTTATCGATACATAACATTAATGATCAATCATTTTTGACGGATACTATGTTTTTTTTATATATTTATCACATACACATCAACCAGCAGCAATACTTTTACATAGACAAAAAAGTACTTACTTGGTCCTTCTCACTACTGAGAATCTCTTTCTGTAAAGTGTTGAACACAGAAATCAAGCTATTGACTGTATTGAGGGAACCGGGAGACAGTGTGTGCATTCTATCACAACTGGTGGCCAACTCAATGGCTTTAGCCAATGTGCTTGAACTTCCTTCACCATTGCTTGGAAATTGGCTCCTGAAATTAGAAGAAAAAAGTGTTAACAAAGGATATTTTTAATGCTTATCAAAGATGGAAGACCTTGCTCAGAAAAGCCAGTTATCAGTATTATTTATGACAAGTTTTTGGTCATTATATGAAGACCTGCCTAGATATTACAAAAGCCATCCTAGATATCATGAAGACTTTCACCTCAGCAAAGTCTTCAGCTCTACTTTCTGATCCAAGTGGTTTTGCAACTTCTTAAATGGTTTTCCAGATAATCGGCATTTAATATTTTAATCTTCTAGGAATATCACAAAGAAACTGTTACGTAATAACTTCATTTTGGACTGGAGGGGAAAACAAAAAAAAAAAACAAACAAAAAAACAACATTGGCTAGCAAGGATTTTAGCTATAAAGATAAAATATTGTATGTATAATTATTTCAATGGAACAGCATTCTAGCTTTAGAAATGAAGTCTGGCAAATTATAGATGCTTACCATATGCATTCTAAGAATGTTTACAGCAACAAAAAAACAAAACAAATAAAACACCTCATACCTGTGCATATTGAGCTTCAGTAATAACAGCACATGTCCTATATACTATAATCTTAATTTATAATACAAAGATGGAGAAAAAAAAATCAAATGCAGTTCACTTTTATTACACAAATACACACACAATCCTAAATCAGTGTTTGTACTGATGACAGAGGTTGAAATTTTCGTCTCACAAAAACAAAATATCACTCCAAATGAGACAATATAGGATTAAACATACCTAAGTTTTCTCGTCTTTTCTATCAAGTTGAGAATTTTTTTAAGCTGAAAGTACAAAAAGACAGGAGAAATCAATGTTAGAAATTTGGTGGGAAACAAAAAACTAAAATTAGAAAGCATATACCTAAACCTATGCTATACATTAACTGAAAACTAAATGAAAATCAGTTCATATATAGCAAATATAGATGCTATAGAGGTAATTGAGTTTCGATTATCCACATCTCAAACTAAGATTAATGTATGGAAAATTGAAAAAAAAAAAAAATCCCTGGATCTACCCTAAAATTCAGTTATTTAATTTCATTTTCTTGACCCATATCCAACCTTCCACAAAATATAAAGGATTTTTGAAGATATGTGGATAAGCATAGAAGACAAGTGTATATACATGAAATTCAAAAATATCTCAATCTAAACAATTCCTAGACTCGCCCATATTTAATCATTTCTTCCTTAGTCCTTCCAAAATATTCAATTGAAATTTATTGAGAACTTTTAGAAATACAGTGTGGTCAATGAGTGAATAAAACGAAGCAGGAAGAAGTAAAAAGGTAAAAAACATAAAAAGGGGAAGAAAACTAAATTCTACTTACCTGTGAATGCGGTGAATTCTCTGCTAGTTTGTTATTATATTCTACTTGTAAATTCTACAAGAGAAAAAAAATCTAGTGAATTGGGGGAGAAAAAAAAAAAAAAAAAATTATGAGAGAGAGGAACAGAAATCCTTCGTGATGAAAAATTCAACCCATCAACCTACAAACTGAGTTTTGGTTCCAAGATGCACTACTCAGGCAAAGCACATGAAAATATCTAGATAAATAAATTTTAAAAATGAAAATACAAAAATTATCCCAAGTAATCATAAATTATCATTAAAAACAAAAAATTCATTATATCAATAGCCCCATAAGACAGATGCTTATTATGACAAGAAGAAAATCAAACCATGCGTTCCCTGTTCATAAATACAACTCAAATTGAATAACAGCCCAAGAGATCAAGGTTTTGAATGGAAGGAAATCTTTACAGACTCAACCAACTTTTCCAGTCAATTTCATAATTTCTCCTACTACCACTCATTTGGCAGAGTATCAAATCCTGAGTGAGCATAATCTTGTCTTGGTGAGAAATGTATTTTATGATAGAGCCTCATTCTGGAAACAATATGCACAAGGCCATAATAAAGTGAAGAAGCTAGTCATCCGTAAGAGATGGTGAAGACCTAAAATAGTTTGTTGAGTTACAGTTCAACTAATCAGAAGCATTGTGTGAATAGAAGCAGAAGGACACAAAGTACGGCAATCAGCCGGTCAATAATCTGGCTGATACAATAAACAACACAGTGAAAACTGGCAATACTACAGGAGGTGATTTACCTTGAGTTTGGTGCGAGTGTTTGCTAATTCCACAGAGAGAACATTATTCTCTTGTCTGGTTTGTACCAATTCTTGTTTAACCGAAGTTAATTCTGATCTCAATTGGACAAGAGTTGTGTTGTCATCAGAACCCCAGTTAGGTGGAGTTGAAGTCAGTTCTCTTCGGTCACTGAAAATAAGAGAAGGGAAAATCTTGTTTGAATACCAAGAGACTAAAGATACTTTCTAATCCATAGAAATTGTTACCCACAAAGGTTTTAGTTCTAGTGAAAATAGAAAAATAATATACATACAAAAGATCAATATTTATACAGCCTTATACATTGTAAAGATAAAATGATTATTCAATAACTGGATCTTGATATTCAACCAATCACTCTGAGAGAGGAAAAAATTTAGCATTTGAAACCCTAGTTTTAACCTCAGCTTGAACACTATTCCCTGACACTGGTTTGGAAACAGGCAATCATTCTGGCATAATGAGTTAAACTGCAGATGGGGGAATAAAATAAAAATAAAAAATTTTTTCAGGAAAATATTCACCTGAAAATCCCAATTTATGAAATATACTCTATTTGTTTATACTGATCTAAAACAAACAACCTGAAGAACAAATAGTAATTAAATACGAGTGCTATCCTTTAAAATGATGTAATAATTTTGTAACAGTATATGTCAAAAAACATCTTAGAAACCATATTTAGAAGTGATCAACATTTTTCAGTTATTTCCTGATGAAATTAAACTATGCTGAAGCTATAGCTATGAGATAAAAATTTCCTTAAAGAATTTTTGCCACAACTGATTCTCTGGTCAATAATTTTTCCATTGGGGTTTTCTTCCCTGAGGGATATTTGCCCCAAGGGATCTCTCTTCTGTAAGAGAAAAGTATGAAAGAAAGAAAGGAAAAAGAAGAAAGAAAAAAAAAAAAAAAAAAGGGGTGAAAATCAAAGCAACTTTATTTTTGGCATCATTTGCCAATTTGTAAAAAGCTGACAAGAAAGACTTACTGGGAGATGACAGCTTTATTCATGTTAATCAACTGGTCCATATTGCTGCAGGGTGTGGGTAAAAGTCCAGCATTCAGGCTCGCCATGTTGGGAGAGGAAGAAGATGATGGGAGTAGTGGTGGGGGACAACTTAGAGTTAACAGAGAGGAAGGTACAGGGGCTGTCTGATTGTTCTTCAGGGGGAGTGTTTTTTTCATGATGTAACCCTCCTGCACAAATAGGTCAGTCAAGTTCAGGCCTTCATAGAACAATTCTCCATAAAGGCCTGTGCCATCAGTGAGACGACCAGAAGGTCGGAGTTTCAGCAGCTTACCATTGGTAAATTCCTTCACATACGCTATCCCCTGAAAATAGAAATAGGAAAATACAATCCTTAATATAATTTGCATACTGTCTGTCTGTGACAGAGAGGAAAGGAGTATTGCAATCACACAAACCCAAAATGCTGTTCTGCTGTGTGTTTATATGTGTTTGTTAACTGGCTGCTGCTAATATAAGAACTAAAAATTTTTTTTTTTTCTTTTTAAACCAAAAATGAATACAATTTTAGTAAATACCTCACATCAAACTACTGTGTTAACATATTGACACAGCTTCAAGTATACCATTAGCAAAGAAATGGGCTGATTGAGAACTTTGTCCCTCTTTAGTTAATACTTTGCAATTTCTGTGTTTTTCCCCAAACTTGTCAGTAATTGTTTCAGTCCAGGTTTAGAAGTAATGCGGCACACCTGCAGTATATGATTGACCAAGAAAAGGAAAGAAGAACAAGGCCTAGTAGTTGCTCAAAGAGTAATGGAACAAGGTGTTCAATACATTGTTCTGTGAGCATGTAATAGATGAATATTTCATGAATGCTACCTAATTCCAAGTTGTTCTTCAAAGTTGTCTTCAAAAGCCAAGATGGGCCACCCAAATATACAATTGTCAGACACTAGTTGGACATCACAAATAACAGTTTGATATCCAAAAGCACAGAAATGGAAGAGAGGAAGGCCCCTCAAGGGGGTAGAATTAACTGATAAGAAGCAATGGATGGAATTGACTGAATGTGACCAGAAACAGAAGCAAATGGCTCAGAGTATGATTGGTGCATAAGCTGAGGGTTGATAGGCCTTTGCAATCATATCCTATAATTGCAATGATCAATTCTATCCAAATTCCTGAGATGAGGAATTATCATACACCGATTTATTTGTACTATTGTCCTCATCTTGGTTGTCACGGTCACAATATTTCAACCAGAGGGGTAAATAAAGATCTAAATTGCACTAGTTGGTAATAAGAATTTTGCACTTTCTGAAAAAAAAAAAAAAAAAAAAAAAAAAAAATTCTATTTATAGATAAAACATTTTCGCCAACGTATTGTACTAACATACAGAACATTCTATGTATATTGAAAATTACATACATTATATTTCAGTTAACTGAACAAATAAATGTATACTCATGTACATGCAGATATAAAAGAGCTTAAATCAAGTTGGTTTCTACCTTCCTAATTCTTTTCGCTCAAAAAAATAAGTTATAATTCATCTGATTCTTACCTTTTCGTCATTGTACTTTTTGATTTTTGTCAGGTGCAATATCACCTTCCGAGCAAATGGTTTATATTCACATAAACCTTGCGGAACCTCAACGACATCAACTGCTGCCATTTCTTCTTCATTGCCATAGTCCACAAACAGAACCCGCACCTAGACAGATGGAGGAGGAGGAAAAAAAAACAAAAAAAAAAAACAAACAAAAAAACACTTCAATATTTTGTAGTTTCCAATATCTTAGAACTAATAAATCTAAGTATAATAAGACACAGTAGGTTTTGGTTGATTCATTAGTCATAGTGAAAAGGGGGTATCCGTTCACAGCCTTGAATTTTCCCACATCAACATTCCTTTCCACCAGCACAGCAATCCTCAAACCATGGAATATAAATGAAGGAAAGGGGACATGAAAAACTTCAAGAGATAATTTTGTTTATAGAAAAGGATCCCTTTTCACTACCAACAGAAAAGGCTGTAGTGCAATTGTAAGAAAAATTCCTGGATCCACTCTAGGACTTAAGCAATTCTTCCTTACTCTATGGCCTAATATTGCAGTAAATTTCACTGAAAAAGATTGATTGAGATATATATATATATGAACAATAGGGAACGAGACAGACTCAAGAGTAATAGTATAGGGAGACTTTGTTTATAAATCGATCCATATGTGCTATACAGGTTTCAGGAGGGGTTCCCATCTTCAGTCATGTGTGTACCTTTTAGTGGTTAAAAGGTTTCGGTAGAAAATAAATTCAACATCAGATGTTTTGCTTTGGAAGTTAAAATGAAAATCAAGGAAGAAGATTCCTTTAGGGGCAACATGATGTGTAGGACTTTATTCTGTTGGTAGTGAAGTCTGTGTTGGTCTGTTTCCAGGATATAGTTGCAGCAGCAGTAGCAAGTCTTGGAGAGACCATAGGCTGTTAAGGTTACTGACTGTTATTCGGTGGTAGTTAAGTATTAGACTGTATGGGTGCTTGGTAGGTTGGGGATAGTACAGATGGTGGGGTAATTTGGTATCCTTAATGGTCATGGAAAGTCTGATGGGTCTGAGTTATACAAATAAAATACCATACAAAGGTTTTTAAAAAAGGTAGGAGTTTGTGTGAAATTCCCCATATTGGATAAACATGGAGGCAGGTAGGGTATGGATGTGAGGTTGTTATTATTAGTAGGAAGATTATGATGTTAAAGATCAGTGTGGTTTGGGTTGTCAAGTTTAGTGTTAAGTCCATCAGGGGAGAGATTTTTAAGTTTGTTAATCCACATATCTTCAGGGATTTTTGTTGTGTCTGTATGTGCATTTTTTTTTCAATGATTGTGAATCTAGCATCTATGGCAAATTTATACCTGGGGTGCAGAAGTGTAGTTCTACTTGGAGGAGACTAAGATGATTAGGTGATTTGATTCTGTACCTATAGGCATTAAGTCTCATGTTGTATTGCCACTAGGACTAGCCTATGTATTATAATTTGCATCTATAGCACTCTAGGAGGTATATATTTTTGCTACAACAGAGTTATGGTATACGTGGAAATTCTTGTTCGTGGTAAAGCTAGTGCAGTTGTTGGCGTACTTGAAGTGGTTGCAGCATAGACTTTCTTTTGTTGCATGACTGGAAGAATTTAATGGTTTTATGGATGTTGTGTAAGACTGTTTATTATAGTGTTGCTACTAATCATATCTTTGATATTTTGGGGTCTGCGGTGGGCGATGATACATAGTTCTCCGAATATTTCACGGAGTTCTGTTTTGAACAAGTATATTTCATACTTTATTGATTATATGTGCCGAGGGTAGGAGTGTGCTGTTGAAAGTGGTATGTGGTGAAGTTTATTTTTGTTAGAGAGTTTAAGGGCGTCTTCTCTGGTTATCATAGAGGCCTTTTATTTGTTTATTTGTATTTTCAAGTGAATATCCTCGTTTAGCAAAATGTTGTAGTAGATTATAGTTGTGTCAGTTGAGTTCACTATCTGTAAAGCAAATTCTATGTGCTTGTGAAAATGGTAGGTTTTCAAGTGTTTGAGCAGGGTCAATTTGGAGTGAAAGTAGTCGTAAGTGTCTGTGGGTTTAGTATAACAGGTGGTTTGTAGGTTTCTATTATTATCTATGTATCTGTAAGAATCTATACATACGATATATAAACACCTTGCTTCCAACTTTATAGTTAGAGCCACAGATCACATTCCTAATCTCAGAGAAATACTAAGAAAACTTCAATTACAGAGAAACAACAGATTCATAGCTTACCCTGTTGGAACTAAGTTGTTCCCTGATAATGCATCGATACCAAAGTTGATCTTCAGAGAATTTAGCAGCATAAATCTGCAGAAAAAAAAAAAATGCATGGAAAAAAATTAGACATTAAAAAAAACAAAAAACCCAAATTAAAGACCCCCCCCCCCAAACCAAACAATTAGGGCATGCGCGTTCAAAAGGTTATCAGGTTTCATGAAAATCTTCAGGTTTAAACTGAAAAAAAAAAAAAAAAAAAAAAAAAGAAAAGAAAAGATGTTGTTCTTTATAATGTTATTAGCAACAATCAAAATATTAGAATATTGTCATTAATAGTAACAGAAATTTTCCAAATGCTATCATCCAACTATAATTCAATGATAAAAAAAATGATTTAAAAATAAATTAAAGATCTTACATTAATTTCTCACAACATAAAGTTTATAATGATGAATTTGATAACATAACAATGAATGTAAATTATTCAAATTTTTTAAATTTCCTTTGCTTGATGTTACCAGCCGGTCATCATCAACTAAGACACCTTTATCCCTAAGTGATCACAATAAGCTTCCTCTAATTTATTGATTTGAGAGAAAAAAGAAAAAAAATGCAAACCACTATTCAAAGGGAGAAAAATATAAGGAAGAATTTCCAGGAGACATCAAGAACACAAGAGATAAATGATGGAACTCGACCTTCATTTTAGCATCCATCATCCAAGAAGAAAAGGTATGAGCCAAACCAACAGGGCAAATTGAAATTCCTTCAAAAAAGTAATCAGGAGGGGGGGTCTTAATGTTAACAATAACAACCAGTTTTTTTAAAAGAAATAATTTTTATAATTACCTTACTAAGTTGGAAATTTTCAGCCTTTTTGGCCGCAGAACAAATCTCTGCCAATTGGTTGGACACGAAAAGGAGACGTTCTTGTACGTCTTCATTCACAACCTGCACCCACATAACATTGCAGTTTTCCACATAACTTACTAAGACCGTTTCCTGCAAAAGACAAAAGCAAGACGGAAACTGAAAATAATCTATAAATTGAAGAGAAAAAAAAAGAAAAAAAAGAAAAAGAAAATTAGCATAGAAGATAAACAATGGAGTGGCTACTGAACACTTTTTACAAATAGGATTACCAATTATTTATGAATTATATTTCTCTAACTAACTCATAGTAGGATTCGAATCAATGAGTAATTTTTGCAGAGGTCTCCTAAGACAGAAATATCATCCTGATTTTATTTATCCATTTTTTTCATTGGATGGAGAATTGTCAATCATCATTATTAAACTTGTAACCACTATAGATAATTGAGCATGTACATCAACACACTGTCCCAGATACAATCAAGTTGAATGTTTAGAAAAATTGACTTTTGTTTTGTAAGGAGTTCTTTAAAACTCAACCAATTCCAAAATCCATGTCATCTTGTGAAGACTTATTGTGAGTAACTTTTTTTTTATCATACCAAGTCACAAAAATCACTATGAATGATACAAAGTTTTATGGTAATTTCACTTCAAATTTGATATAAGATGATACACACCTAAACCATCAAACTGAATTACACAAAACTTTTAGGATACATTCAACATGACCCCACAAAGGGTTTTTCCCCCCACCCATAAACAAAGAGTTTCTCCAACTTGTAAACCTATGACAATAGGTTTAGTGTGGAGGATGATAAAGATTTCAAATGTCAGGCACGTGATTAATAATCGGAAATAAATCGGTTATCCGATTATATATATATATATATATATATATATATATGCCCCATGGCAAAGTGGGTTAGGGAATTCATCTTGTCATCAAGAGATTCGTGATTTGAATGCACCTAAGAGAATTTTTTTTCTTTCTTTTTACTTTAAACAATAGTAGTCATGTTTACATATCAATATCAAATTTGAAAGTCTTTTCTTTGAGGCTGAAAATTTTAGTATGCAAAGAATAATATCAACTGAATGGTTACTATGATGAAATTAAAATGATCTGATTGTCTATATAGAAATTATAAATGACATGAGAAAATCATAAATATAGGACCAGTAAGAGAAGTGCATATCAGCACTATGTGTTAATATAATTATAAAAACTCAAAATCACAGGACATGAATATTTTTAACGTAAAAAAAAAAAAAAAAAAAAAAAAAATTTTTAAAGTTCCAACAGTTTAGTTACATGCCACTAAAAAATAGCTATTTTGTGCCACTGCATTAATATCTTTTCTCCATTTTAAGTCAAAATGCTCTTATTCAGCATTTTACAATTATATTAACATATTGTGCAGGTACAACTTTTTCTTATTGGTAGAGAAATCCTTACATCTCCAGAATCTTCCAAGGAGGACTGACTGGAACGAGAACTCTTGCCGTCCTGTTTATTGTTTCCTCCATGCCGGTTTGGTCGGTCCTCAAATGGCACTGAAGTATCAAATGAGAAACAAATAAATTAGCAAATATTCATTAGAAAAAAATTTTTAATTCAAAAATTTTAAAAACCGAACTTTGAACAATCTGATTTTGTACTGGCAAAAAGCCATCAAGTGCGAGGCAAATGAATAAGAGAAAATTGTCAATTTGACAAATTTGGAAATCCATTTTTTTGATGATCAATTGTCTTTGGCTGCCAACCCAATATAAGCCTAGATTTTTGCTGGCTTTGCCAGTTGAAGCAGTATCTGCCTGGGAGGTGAACATAGCTTGAAACTGAATTCTCCTTACCCTGGCCAAATAACACTTGATGTCCAGCCAAAGACATAGCTCTGAGTCAGAGGCACAGCTCCATCCATCAAGACATCTGGATGTAAAATGACAATTGTTTCCTGATAGAAAACCAGCCACCTTACTTCCCACTTAGCTGTATAGCCTTATAGTGGGACAGAACTAATCAAAATAAAGAATGGTGTTATTTTCAAACAAATACACCGATGTTATCAAAATAGCAGTAAAATCAAATTCCTCATTTTCTTTCCATTCATGTTTAGCACAGTCTTTTACCTTTTAAAAGAGGAATGGAAAAGTTCAAGTGTACCCCAGCCCTACACAATCATTCTAAGGAAGCGGTTCATGACTGCACAAGGCTGGAGCAGGGCAGCAGTCAGCTAGGTTTTGAGAGAAGCCTGAAGGGTTTTAAAGTTATAAAAGATTTCATAAAATTTCCAAGAAGTACATAGTAATATCTTATCCTTACCCCATCCCTGAGGAAAGGGAGAGAGAGAGAGAGTATTCTGTGTTGGAGGTGATCAAATCAAAAAAATGGGATTCTAAAAAAAAATTAGCAGTTTCTAACAGTAGCCTTAATAATTGCCAGAAACAGTGAATATCAAAAATAAAAGATTCTCACCAATGTCTGGTCCTCTGTTGGTCATTTTGTCCAGTCTTTTATCAGCAGTTTTATTTCCAGTAGGTTGTGATGATTTTTCTCCAGGGAGCCTAGAAAAGGGACAATCAAATACCTTTAAATATATGTGAAGAAAAGAGAGCAGCGAGCATTGTATCCCCCGTCTTCTTCAGTGAAGGCCAACATTACATGTTTATATTGTGAAACTAGTACTGCTGGAGAGCCCTTGGTTAGTAGTAATGACGTTACCCAGAAACCATGCCTGACCCCCCCCCCCTCAGTAATCATTTGATGAAGGCTTTGTTGGATGCACTGCTGCTGTTTTCATAATCCTGTTATGGGTATTTTGGTTTCAGGTAAATGCTTATTAGATAAGCAGCCTATTTTTCAAGAAAAAATTTTAAAATAGGAGTACATATAAATATATAATTTAAAATTTCAAAATATACTTCTAAAACTAGGCTAATAAAATTAAATGAAAGATTTTTTTTTCCCCTCGAAGTCCATCATATATCACCTAAAAATCTGCAGCGTGTCACTGCTGACATATAGGTCATAGGTTCACACTAAGTACCTAAGGGTGGAGGAAAATATTGTTTGATAAAATGGAATGAAGAGGCCAGAGGTAATGTCTGGCTCAATACTGACCTTTGTCGCTTGTCGTTCTTGCCAGTCTTCTTCACTACAATTCGATTGCCGTCCACCTCACAGCCATTGCATTCTTCCACTGCTTTCTTGGAATCCTCATCACAATAGAAGCGCACATACCTGGGAGATAAAGAGGACAAATCTAATCCTGATTGGGAAAGCTTCAATTCAAAACAGGAATAGAGCAACAGACATAACGGGGGGGGAGAGAGATCATAAAAAGAGGTGCATCTATGTCTTTGATAACTAAGTAGACATCAGATTTAACATTTTCATCATTAATTTTTAGCTAATCTTTTCATTTTACCATTGCCTTTTAGAGATCACAAGATCATTCCTAGCCTGGCCCCGGCTCTAAATATAAGAAATAAAAAAAAATTTTTAATGTCGGAATTTCTGCCAACCATTCTTCTCACAAACTGCACGCAGACTCTTAAAATCAATCTTATTTTTTGTCACATCATTTTTGTCAATGAAACAGTTCAGCAACAGAAGTTGAAGTATCAGCACAACACACACAGCTGTGGTTTGTATGCATGTATGTTTTGTCCCCCTACCCTTTCCTTAAAGACAAGATTTAGTCTAAATCTTGTCATTGAGGGAGATGATCTGGCATTTCTGTCCCACTGCAAGGTGCTGTTGCAGTACGAAACTGCACTTCAAGACCAAGATCACAAGGATAAAGAGTACTAGCAACAGGCCCGCCACAATCGCAGGATGAGCCCCCTAAAAGAAATGGATTAGTTTTGGTACTTAGGGAATGTGTTTAATCTTGCAGGCAAGTGAAATCTGTTTTGTTTCAGTAAGAAAAACGGGATTCTGGCTATTATTTGTGAAATACACTTTCCCCAGGGGAAACGAGAAGGATTCTAGCTTGAATGGTTCCTAGCTGTCTCTCCTTTAATATAGATTGATTTTGTAATACTTATCAATAAGCTGGCCAAACATTTTTCAAGAAGTTTTGGCAAAATGAAAGAACCTTTAGATAGAACATCTGCTTCTCAAATTGGAGATGTGCATTGAGGGAGTCATGATTATTGGCATTATTCCTATTATTAAGCCCTCAGAGGACCACTTTTTTACCATCTACGCTAAAAGGGATGGTGTCCACAGACTGGTTACTGGAAGTGACGATGTGTGGGCCAGCCTTGGTATGGACAGAGTGAGGAATTGGACCTATAGATAAGACGAGCCTGGTGGAAATGGAGGTGGGTGAGTAAGGAAGATGACAAAAATAAACACTTAGTTGTATTCTAAACAAGTCTTAGAGTTCCTGTTCCTATTTCTTTTTCCTTTTGTCACCACAATACCCATTCTTGGAGATGTTTCAACTAAAGCACCAATATTTTGTCCTCGATCTTTAACACAATGTGGGTTGACTGGTGTGAGTGACCATTGGCGAACAGCCAGGATGAGTGTGATAATTGGTCTCATGTACCAGGATTCTTGACCAGAGGTGAGCCACAATATAGCAACCAGTATGATACAAGAAGGGTCAGATATAGATGAGAGGGCAAGAGTAGGCAAAGTTCAAATCACTTTCTTCATCCTTGGGAAGGTTTTGAGCACAAAAGGGATAAGAATATCCACTGAAACTGAGGATAATCAACACTGATGTGTTTCTATGGTTCTGAAACAAAGCTGCACTCCATGAACTCTAGACTTTTATCAAAATCTGTTTGCAAAGAATACTCCATATATATATATATATTGGCCAGAAAAAAAAATCTCCAACAAAGAATTGAGAAGAAACCTGGAACCCATCGCCACAGATCCAAAGAAAGAAAGCGGGATTGGATCAACCACATCCTCAGGAAGCCAGCTAGTAACATCAGGCATGCCTTGACCTGGAAACCACTGGAGAAAGAGGAAAGCCCAGAAACATATGGCGCATAGTCTTGGAGGGTTCTGGTGAAGACTACTCAGAGTAGAGTGCACTGATGGAGCGTCATTGATGGAATAAGCTTTCTCATAGGGAAAAAAGGTTTACTTGGGAGGGGGCATGGATATATTAAGACATGGCTGTGTGTGTTATTCCTATTAGATCAGGTCATTCAAGAAATATTTTTCAAAGATGAAAATATCTTAATCTAAATTTTAAAAAAATTTTCTTAAAATCTAATTCATCACAATTTAACTAAGTTCATCAATAAATGACAATGATTTTAAAAAAATGTAGATAGGAAATAAAGAATTTAGTTCTGTGTAAATATTTTTTCCATTGAAGAAATACATTAAAAGAACATATTTCAATGTGTTATCGAACTCGAAGTTATATTTTCTCTGGGAAATGCCCGGTACCCTGGCCAATGTTTGTAGGGTATGACAGTCAAAAATAAAGCAAAGACAATAAAGTAGGACTTACGAAATTTTAGTTCCAGGTGTGCTATTGTTATCTCTAACAGAGATGGATTGGATTTCTCCAAACTTGGAGAACAGCCGTCCAACATTTTTCTGAAAAAATAATAAATAAATAAAAATATAGCGAAGGCGTAAAGATAAGAGCAGTATACACACGACAAAACCACAATGATAGCAACTTTCTCTTTTGCTAAATTCATGCTCAAAGCATTTGAAGGCCTGCATTTCTAGAGGAAACAATCAATTTTGATATTTTTTTAAAAATATGAACCCCCCCCCCCCAAAATATGAAAAGTTGAAGAGGGAAGATTCTGAATTCTCCACTGAAATTGTATACAATACCAACAGACAAAAAAGTCAGCTATTTGGGAGATAGGACCTGCTTTTTGAGATCAAAAAGAAATTTCATCAACTTGAATTATCTTAAAAACTTTCCAAGTTCACCCTTTGATTTGAAAAAAAAAAAAAAAAAAAGAAAAAAGAAATTGGAGATTTCTTATACATAAATAAGAGGTGTCACACTACAGAAATCATTTAAACATAGGCATATAACAACCAAATTTGGCATGCATACACAATAATTCTCATAAGAGATTAAAGGGGAGGGGGGAAGAAAAGAAAAGAAAAGAGTAACTGACGCTGAATAGGATCCTTAGTTCTTTCCAATTATATATATATATATTAATGGCTAAAAAGTGGTTGGAAACTCCCCCCCCCCTTTTAAGGGATCAAGACCATAGGCCAACCACCCAACCCCATCGAGGGGTCAAAAATGAGGAATTTTTACTCTTCCAGGATTTAAAAGTGAAGGGAAACTTTTTATCAAGTCTGGAAGATTTTTTATTATCATTTAAAAAATTGTTCACACTATTGAATCCATTCTTTGCATCAATTTTCATACTGGAGTCGACCATGAACACATTTTTCTAAGGAAATGTTCACCTAATTGTATTTGCAGTACATTTTTTTCCCCCCCCCATTTAGGAACCATCAAAAACAATAATGATAAAGAGTGAAAATGGACAGTGATCTTCATAATTTAATCTGTTCTATTTGATAAAACTTTGACATTTTGCTTTAAACCAGTGCTCTTCCTGGTTGGTACCACCCACGAGAAGGTAATTCAAGCTTTTAAAAGGGTGGTTGATGATTACGGCCTCTATTCAAAACCTACAAAATCAAAGACCCGAGATACAGCAATGACTGTCCGCATAAAAGTCAATGAGTGCATCTACAACATCACAAATTTAATTATATATAGTGCATTTGAGGACCAGTAAGGTCTTCCCAAAGCGTCCTCATTAAAGACCACTGCTAAAACTCATTTCAGGATGTGCAAAAGAGGGTGCTAAGCATAAAAAGGATGAAGAACCCTATGTTCTAAGCATAAAAAGAATGACGAACACTGTGTTTATAATTTTTATAAGATTGATAACCAATCATCCCATGATTAATAAGGAAAGAGACGATACAAGAAGCAACCAAATTATTTATCTGCCCCTTGAAAAGTTATCTTACATAACCAAACAGGCGTTTTGTTAAAAAGCAAAGTTATTCAATAATTGTAGCTATGAGGAGAGGAAGGTACAAATAAACCCCAATGTACAAAGTCCCGCTTTACAAAATGTTAGATTTACTAAGGTTATTTATATTTGAAAATGAAAAAAAATGGTCAATTTTTACAGCACACCAAATAACACCCTGTATAGGTTAGGATTGGGTTTTGTAACAAATTTGAAAAAAATCTTTTTTTTTTAGAAACAAAATATTACCAACCCAACCCATGCCTCACTAGGTAAATCAAAATAGCTTAACTAATTATTTGTAAGAAATCGTAAAAAGGATAGTTTTTAAAAGAAAAACAACATCAGAAGAAGAGCAGACATTTCCTATGCAGAAGCCACTATTGAGAAACTAGTATGAGTGTTATAATCATCCCTTTCAACTTTCGAATGCCCGAGAGGTTTAGTTTGAAATACGTATTAATAACATTTAAATACATGTTATTTTATTACCCTTCTATTTCAACATTTTGAACACGTTTAATTTCAATGGGAATGTAACTTAAATTGAAGTAATCTTTTCTATTGGGAAATGATAACCTCACATTACAAACATTGTTAGGAATTCGTGAACCTGTATATTCAAACAAAACAAGGATAATTCCAGGTGTGAGAAATATTAAAAACCTAATTCTTAATACAGAAAATTGCTGACTTGCATGCTTAAAAGGTCCAATACATTTTTTTAAAGCATCTATTTATCTGAAAAAAAAAAAAAAAAAAAAAAAAAAAAAAGAAGAGTAAAGGTCAAGTGTTAGCTATCTTGAAAACCAAAAAAAAAGCACAAACATTGGCAAGTAATACTAAAAGCAATACAGGTATAACTTGATTAATGCGCTTGATTTATTACAAAACAGCACAGTTCAAGGTCTTATAAGTTGATGTTTTCTACTTATACTTAGTTACCTCAATTTGTATAGCAATACCTCAATTTGTACTACAAGTTCATTCAATTCAAGGCATTGCTGCTAAGGAAGCACATTGCTAAAACTAAATGAAAATTAGTTCATATATATAGCTACAATACTGGGGAAGTAACTAAGTTTCAATTTTCCATATTTTAGACTTGTCTTCATTTTATGAAAGAAAAAAAGAACAAAGATCCACACACACAAACTTAAAAGTTCCTGAATCCTTTCTAAAATAGAATCCATCATCCCCTGGCCAAAAACGTCCTTGTAATTCATGAACAATTTTTGGATATATAGTGTAGACAAAAATGATGGAATACATATACCTCTTTCAACTTCATTGGCATAGATAAAAGAATTAAGAGGCCAATTAGACAAAAATCAAACTTAGTTTTGTTGCCATAGACGAAGACAAAAAGTGAGTTTGACTGCTCAATAGAGTGGCAGAGTATTGACGTCATCAGCTTACTTCTGGTTCTAAAGAGAAGTGCTTTTACAGAGAGAAAAATAATGATTTTTTTTCCCACTATTTCAATCGTAATTTTGCAATTTGTAAGTATAGGACAGCCAGTTTGTATTGAGTAGAGGGATTTTGGTACAATTTAGTCATTTTATTGATTTTCATTCCTTGGAAACTAAGCAGATGAGCACTAGCGTCAACAGATTTGACAAAAGCAATAAAACTATGAACCATGTCAATTTTAGAGAGAAAAAAAAAAAAGTAATGATTCTTTGTGCTATATTTAAGAAAGATCGTAGAAAATTTTCATCTAAAAATCATAAACTCAGATTTATCTGGATTTGAAAACTTATGTATGCACTTTATAAAACTGATGTAATGGGATAAGTTACCATTAAAAAAAAATTTAGCCCAGAACAGAGACTTAATTTTTACAGTTTTCAGTATTCATTTTCAAATGGATTTGGTTAAGAAAACTAATTTGTAAGAAATTAGTTATTTCAACTGAAGTTTTTGATAGCGTAAACAGCTTCCTATGTAATATAAAGTAAATATCCTTTCCTTACAAACTATCAAGAGACCCGGAGTACTTTTCAGCCTCCAGCTGTCTCATAAGGAAAGGTTTAATGATCAATTTGAAGTCTTTAATACACGATTAAAAAGACCAAGAATATACTTGAATAGAACTAAGAAACAAAACAAAAACAAAGGAAAAAATAAACAAAACAAAAAAAAACATCAACATTGCTACTAGGTTAGGATAAAGGATTCAATTTTAATGTATATTTGACATAGTAAGAAAAAACTTTTTGAAGACGGGTCTGGTTAGTCAATCAATAGAAACAGTCACCTTTCAATACCATGCTGCGATCAATCGAAAAATAGGAATACAGGATAAAGGGTGAACAATGAATAATCACATCATGCCTTTTGTTAGGCAGTGATCACTAAAAAAAAAAAAAAAAAAAAAAAAAGTCCAAATTTTCAAAATACAAGTGTGAATGCTGGTGGAAAACTAAGAGGCCAATGTACTATGTAATTTTATACTAAATTGATCCCAACTAAAAACCTGGGGGAGGGGGGTTCAAAAAACAAAGAAGTTCCTAGACATAAGGAGTAAATGATTAAATTTTCAGTCCTCTAACTTGGTGCAGCCTGTATACACGATAGCCAGCTAAACTTAAAAACTAAAGAAACCCATGCTGACACTGACACATTTGGTTGACAGTTTCTAATAAACACCTTGCTTGTTGAGAGTTGAAACACTCTTAAGAATCTTTGTTTTTGTTGAGATTTTATATAAAACAGAGAGACTAAAATAAAAAAAGGTGAGAAGCGTCAGAATGGCTACTATCCTGCAATAGAATCACTGACTGACCAAACCAAAGTGGACATAGGGCGGCAAGCAGGCTGTTTGGCAACCACATTCTCAGATATTGATTAATTCTACAGCATTGGCTGAATTGTAACTTAATGAAGACGGATACTGTCGATTGACCACCACTGCCCACTACTTCTAATTTGTCTCACACTTTCTATGGTCTCGCCAACAAATAAATATTTAATGGGATACTAGAATGAGAAAAGATTTTTTTTCTTTTTAGTGAACTAATTAACTTTCATTAATAGAATTACAATTTAGATTTTTTTATTTTTTTTATTTTTTTTACATCAGTTAAAATCTGACTAAGGTTACTTGTGTCTAGCTAGAATGGTGTGAAATTTTGGTGCAGCCATTTTCAGACGTGTCAAGTGGAGTGAGAACAATTGATCAGCCGTGCATTTCTGAAGAGGAAGCCATTTATTATAATCATGGACGTCATCAAACTTATTGTTATCAAAGTCAGTCAGTCAGTGAGTTCCAAACACTTAAAAAAAACAAAACAAAAACAAACACCATCTCGTACAGTATAAATCAGTTTTAGATAAATTTATAACAATGAATGTAAATTGTTCCATTTATATATCCTTTGCTATCTAAAAAGACCTTGTCCTATAATGATTACAATAAATGGATTCCTGTGCATTTTGAAAACTTAGAACAGGTCTTAGAGGTCAGTTGTCTCCCCATATTTTATTATAACTAATTCTAGCACGCAAATAAAGAAAAAAAAAAGTTACAAAATTAAAACTGTTTCCAAGTGATAAAAAGTAAATTGATTTGAAGACAAGCCTACATATTTCTGTTGTGAACACTCGAGATAAAGAAATGTTTTTTCACCTATCTAGCAAGGAAACTCTTCACAGAGGCGTCATTTATAAAGTAATAGGGTTTGGATTTTGCGTACTAATTTGGTTTTAGGCCAGGTAATAATAATCTCTGCATTTGTTTAACCCTTTCAAGACTAACCTATCAAGATGATTAATGCCTGGACTTTTATAGGGTATGTATGAACCAAAGACATATCAATTTCTATTTAATGTTTAAAAGAAAACTTAATTTTCCATACTTTGAAAAGCCAAAATCATGATGGGATACATTTGTCCCATCAGACATTTATCCAGACTCATGCTTGTCCTGGTCGGTATTCAAAAAAGGAAAAAAAGGGAAGAAAAAAAAGAAAAAAAAAAAAAAAAATCTCCACTATTTTTCATGACGCCTGTTCTGGTAAACTTCTAAAAGAGATCAACAGAATATATCTCTCTCAGCAATCATAGAAAGCTTGGATTATACATTTCCCAGAAGTCTCAAAAGGATAGAAATTGTAAATTTTCATTACTTTTAAAATTATGAACTGGCTATTTTTCTTCTATCTCTCTCTCTCTCACACACTAATTTTGCTGTGGATATTAACATCTATTCTCCAAAATCATATTTCCCTGAAGTTGGAATACACAAAATATACTGATAACATTTTTCCATTCTAATTAGATGAAGTATTATAAATTATTGTTTCAAAATTTTCAACTACTTTTTACCCTCATTCTAATTTTATTAGTTGTTTTTCATTGCAACTTTTGCTCAGACGGATTACTCTTCAGCAGTGAGTAAATAGAGTTTGATCAGAAAATTAAGAATAAGCCTGAGGTGGGATTTGAACCTACATACCCTAGGGGAAGCAACTTTTAATCTGGACAGTTTGGGCAATTAAGACACCAAGACTACAACTAAAAAACAGAAGTTCAAATAACACCCTTAAACCTATCCTTCATTCCAATCGTAGTCATGTTTTTTCAAATTCTAGTATTACAGTATTTAATACATTTTTCAGGTTTTTGTTAATTTTTTTTTTTTTTAGGTAAAGTATCATAAATCATTATTATTCAAAAAAAGTTTGACTACTTTTTACCAAGGTCTCAATTTCTTTATTCACTTTTTATCGCATCTTTGGCCCAGACTGATTAAAAATTAAGGTAAAAGTAGTAAAAAGTGAAAACTCTGATTAAAGTAACAAAAACGCCAAGGAATATTTTCATCCACAGCTGTTATAGCTATCTATCACAGTTTTATCTTTCTTGGCCTTTTTGGCCCTGAAGTGAGATATTTTTAATCTCTACACCCTATCACCTACTCCTCCAAGGCCACACCTTCTCAATGCACTTAAAGGGATAGTGTCAGGGTCAAGTCTGAGGCATCTCTAAAAAGGGAAATGCTGGAGTACAATATCTAGAACCACCCATACATACACATAAGGACCCCCCCCCAAAAAAAAAAACTCGACCTTGTACCACATTATGTTCTTTTGGTGGGGCGGGGGCACACTCAAATATCACTTATTTGGTTTTATGAGGCATTTGACATTTCTAATGACTGTACAATACTCAACAAGTAGATTTTCAGTCACATTTTACAATCAAGAATTTTTGAAAGAGCAAGAAGGTTTATACAAGTTATTTATTACCCTAGAGCAGCCTTCCTCAACCTTTTTAGGCCGAGGAACCCTTTAAATAACTTGCATATCTCAAGGAATCACTGTATGAAATATTCCATGTATAACAATATGTCAACATGTTAAATAATTCATACATACTATATTGTAGAAGTAATTATCAGTAGTCTACAGCACCTCTATAAATGTAAGATATGGAAAGATTAGAGTAAAATATCAAATGACATTTAGTAAATAAAGCCAGATTTGAGAGGATTGTGGGAGAAAATGTCATGTAAACAAATCTGAATGGTAAGCACCTGCTTTTTTGTCTGCTCCCTGGGTAAGAAAGGCAACCCTAGAGCTAAATAGAAGTGGATGAACCAGGGACTCATTAAGCTAACACAGTGAGAAACATGAAAAATCTTATTCAACGCAAATTTAAAGATTACCAAATATGATGTGCATTGAATATTTTTCAAAAAAAAAAAAAAAAAAAAAAAAAAAAAAAAAATTGGTTATCATTCTTCAAATTATGTTAGTACTTTCTTTTTGAGGTCATATTGTTCAAGATAAGCAACAAAACTATTGAAGAGGATCATATTTGCTATAGTATGGACAATGAATTTCGTGCAGGTAATAATTCAACCAACAACAGTCACTAAAAGAATTGGCAGTGTTTATCACAATGCACTAGATATCTGCGAATGCTAGCATTAGTCCACCAGATTTTGATAAGGCAATTTTGAGTTCTACGATACTCATCATTCACAAAGGTGTTTATTGTTGAGGCAGATCCTCATCAAACCATTGATGAATTAGGAGAAAAACTGAATTTAACACTGTCTACAGTGCAAGAGCATCTTCGACAGATCAGGAAGACAAGTATCACGCAAATCTGCAGCTGAAAACAGAACTCAATCTTCAGCAATCAGCAAGATTGAGCCGAATTGTTACAGGTGACAAATGGGGTTTGTATGCTAACAGAAAACAGATGAACCAATGGCTGATCTCCAGATCGGATACCAGTGCCTACACCAAAATACTGAAGAGATCAGACATGAGCTATCAGACTCCTCCACATCAAAGCAAGGTCCATTTTACAAAGAGGTGATTGAAAAGTTGGTTTCATGATGGACAATTGTGATAAATAACAATGACAATCATGTAAATGATTAGACTATAAATGTTTCCAAATAACAGAGGCTTGCCAGTTGCTAAGATGAAAACAACATTACTTTCTGGTATACCCAATAGACAAGAAATAATTAAGAAACCACATGTAAATGAACTGTCCAGTATGTGTTCAGAGACAACTACTTCCCCTGGATCATGACAGAGACAAATGCCTATTTATTAGGATTTTTTCTTCAGCAAACAAGGTTATTTACATGATGTCAAAAATCATGGGGGGGGGGGAGGGCTATAATCACAATTGATAACCTTAAGTTTTCAAGTGATATGCACTTGCTAGAGAGAAAGATTTCTAAGCTACATTCTATCTCCACACTGGATGAAAATTATGATCCGCTAATAAGTGTCAAACATTTCTCAATATTAATAGGGAGTTTTGAAAATTAAAAATGAAGCTTTACCGCTTATCCTAAGAGATTTTCTTAACTATAGATATATCTTTTTGTCTATTAAGACACGAGACTTAAGGAAAAAAAAAATTTTCCATATTGAAATTATGGAGTCAGCTCTACTGCACGTTGCTGAAATACAAGCATTGTAGTTAATATTTGAATTCCTGTTTCTTACCATTTTTTTTTTGCTTTGCACCACAGACTTTTTCCTTACAGATATTACACCTGAAGATGTGTGCAGAATGAATTATCCAAACTAAAGTTTGTATGTTAATGATGCTCAAAATTAGACAATATATATAAGAGGGAGGGAAAAGAAAAAAAAAGAGACAAGAAAGAAGCTAATAGAATTGGTCACATGAATACAAGCTAGCAAAGATTGTTTAGTTTTCTATTGGCAGTTTTGAAATCTAAGACAAATGGCATTATTGAAAAAGGAAAGAAACATCAGCTCCACGTCTTTGTTTCCTTGCTATTGAGAAGGTATCGTGCACCTTCTTAGATTGCAATAAGTACATGTGAAACATACATGCACAAGTGCCCTTGTTCTGTGTAATGAAGACTATCATTCTTGAGAAACAGGTGAGATAGCCCTGGCAATAATAATAAAAAAGAAAAAAATTCTGCAAGACAGATTCTGTTTACACATTCAATTAAGTCAGATTTTAAAAAAGTCATAGATGTGCAGATTATGTCCAATTGATGATTGGGTATTAGGTTACCAAATTAAAAAACAAAAACGAAGACAAACTGCTCAGGTTAATCACAATAGAAACTGTCACCTAATCAACATTGGAAGTATGCTGTGTTTGGGGTGATGAATCAAGATAATTGGAAAAAGGGATAATCAATGAAGTTACTTGTCTTTTGTTGGGCAGTGATCATAAAGTCAGAATTAGAAACAAAACAAAACAAGTGTAAGCATTGGCAGACAAGAACAAAGGGACCAATTAAGAATAAGATTACACTGTAAATTGAATCAAAACTGAAACCCCAGTGGAGGGAGAATTTAACAGAAAATCTTTTCTCTAAACGTAAGGAATAAGTGTTGAAATTTTTAGCCCTATAGCTCCATTAGTGTGGCCTGTATAAAACATAGCCAGCTAGATTGTTTAAAACTGACTTGTTGAGTTTTGGTTGATAAAAATGTGAATTTCAAGAAAAATCTTTGAAAAGTGTTTCAAATTTTCCTTTCCCCACTTAGTATCCATGTTTCCAACATATGTGTGTGTGTGTGTGTGTGTGTGTAAAGGGGATGCATTAGTTATATACACTGTTTATCCTGCCTTTCTTTATCTCTAGAATTGATTAAACAAAAAAAACAAAAACACCCTTCCATTACCCCCCCCCCCATAAGGACAGCTTTACCTCCCTTCAACCACTCTCTACCGGTCACTTATTTCCTTACAAGCGCTGTTAACCAATTCAAATTGGGTCTTGACATGGAATTTTCCGTTATAATATAATGTAGTGAGCGAGACAATTTTATCTGTGGATAGTAATTAATAACCATTAACATAGTAAATTTCCTAGGGATATTTTGACATCTGGTTAATTTTTACAAATGTGTTTAGTATTTGAATCAGACATCATTCAGATCAGTTTTATAAGACTACTGAAAAAAAAAAAAAAAAAAAAAAACAAAAAAACACCACACACACAATGGGTCTTTATTTTTTTTTTTTGTGCCTAACACTTTTCAATGAGTACACAGATATTAGGCAGAGGACAGGGATGCAACACTTTGATCTTAGGCAGAAGTGTAGATTAAAACAAACAGCACCATTCATAAATGATAGGATTATGCTAGTAACTGTATAAACAGACATACAAAGTTACCCTGTGCACATTCTAGTCCTCAAAGAGTGATTTTATAGCACACTAGTTTTCAGTAGTTTTGTTAGTAGAGCTGGGCTTGTTCAAATAAAGAAAAATCAATTTTCCTATTTATATACAGTGCAGTTCGCAATTTCTTGCTATAATTATTAACCACAAGTCTAGTACAAAGTCATATTCTATGAAACATTTATCAAGAATAAAACTCAACAACTTGCAAGACTAGCTGGCCAGCCTTACCACACCAGTAGCAATCTTTTGATTAACAAACACTAAACCAACAATAAAGAGGGGAAAAAAAAACAAAAACAAAAAAAAAAAAAAAAAACCCTGTTAATCTTGCATTTTGATCATAGCATCAATTGTTCCTGAGTGGAAATAAATATATCCTAGACAGATGAATTGGACTGTGCCTGTTGATTATAATTATCCATGAAGTGATAAAGTATAATCATAATGTGAAAATTGTTTTGTTTGATTATTTTATTACTGGGGGGGGGGGACAAAACAAAACACCATTAATATTTAGGATAACTTGAAAAGTCTCTATTTAGAAAGGAAAAATAAAATAAAATTATTCCACTCGTACTAGCTGTGTCATGAGGTGGAAATGTTGAATCTTATTCTTACTTGACCAATTTATCATGATCCACTTCTGACTAGCTAGCTTTATCAGAACCCCCATTTATTGCACCTTTTAGAAACACTTTCCCACCAAATCATTGCCTACCTCCCACAAACCTGGATGAGAGGGTCGAACTTCCCTGGTTTGGAATCATAGTATAACATCTCCTAGACTGGTTACTAACCAAGGCTGAAGAGCCTAGTCTGTCCAACTATTTACCCAAAGCTGGGAGGGGAGTAGAGATGGATTCATGCCATCCCAAGTCTGCCGATTCTATTTCCCATGCTGTCAACCATTAGGCCAGTGACAACTCTTATTCAAAATGGTAAATGTTTTTGATTTTTTATTTATAGGAAGTGGGGTAATAATAATATATATATATAACACAAACGGAAATGATAGAAGGGAAACGTAAGATTTGTCTTGAGATATGTACAAATCTTGAAATTTATATTAAAAATAAAAAACAAAAATAAAAAATAGAAAACCGTTTCAGGAGTTGAAAGTTAGCTGTTTAAAATAATGTTTATTTTTTTTTTGTACCCAACAATAGGTCTACAGCCACCAGTAAAGAAATGTCAACAAAAACATTTGAAATAAGGCAAAAATCCAAATTTTAGCGATTTATTTTTACAAAATCAAACAATGGGTTTTTTCTTACGAATCATAATTGGCAAAAAATATGAGATAAAAATCTGTAAGTCCAAGAACTGGAGATATTTTCGAATATAGATAGCACAAATATTGCATTTTCAACATAGACAAAACATTCATTTTCAGCATAAAAATTTCCAACTTTTTACACAGGGGAAAAAAAAAAAAAAAAAAAAAAAAAAAGTTATTGGACTTCAATAAAATTTCCATTACTTCTAATAAAAGACGAAATCTATTTTAAATAAGTTTCCATCCCAAAAATTTAATTTTTTCAAATAATTTGATTATTTTAGAAAATTCATGTTTTTTTCATTCTGTTAATCATAATGCAACAATATGATTGAAGATAATCAGTGAAAAAAGAAACATGTTGGAAGTAATTTGTATTTTTTTTTCCAATTAAAGAAATAGAAGTGTTTTCTTGAGATAAAACACAATTTTCAGGTAGAAAAATAGCCTCAGCCACTCAGGGAAAATTTCCAATAGGTCCTCCCGTGCGACAAGGCATATTGGACTATGGTTCTGTTGCCAAAGGAAATTTTTTCTTAAATGGTTGCTGTAGCGATTGGTTTTTACCGGGCCGTGGCACTGACCAGACACCTCACCAAAGGGCTCTAGTTGAACTGCTATTAACCCATGGTTTGAAGAAGTGGATTTATGCCTTTCTCAAGGGCTTTAGAGCAAAAAGAAAGTAAGCAGTCTTTGCTAAAACTTACTCAGTTCAACGATTCCATTTTCTGTGCAAGTAACTGCAACGTGATTTAGCACCTGTTATCAAGTCTGTGCAGACAGAAGGAGGCAGTGGGGGACATTTGGTGTGAGCCTATGATTTTGAAGAGGGAGGGGTCTACTTTAGACACCATGTTTTTTTGGGTTTTTTTATTAGTAGACTGCCTAAAAATTAATCACCATGGTTGCTACATTTTTGTAGCGATAGTCCGTCCCACTGTGTATCTTACCTCTCTGATCTACCTACCAAGCCAAACTCTCTGGGCAGTGATCAAAAGAGGTCGACACACTGTTGATTGGAGTTGTCAACTTCAAACAGGGACTGGTGTTGACAGAGTATAGAAAGGAATATATATATCTTACTCATTCTAAATAAGCTGATTGTAAGTATTAGACAATTTTATAGGCATTATATTTTTGTAAATGAATTTGTAGGAAAAAAAAAAAAAAAAAAAAAAATGAATACCTATGATAAGAAAAATAGCCCTTGGTCACTAATTATGCCCTTACAAATAAGAGGTGAATGTGTTCAGCCCTCTAGCTCCATTGGTGCATACTGTGATATATAGATAGCCAGCAAGACCAACTTGAAAATTGAAGAAACCTATGTTTTGGTGAGTTTCCAATAATTGATTTGAAGTCAAGAGTTCCAAATATTGCCTGTATTATATGAACAAAGCCAAAGTCTGACATTATGACCCATCTAGCTCCACTATTACAGTAAACATTAATTAGTTATTTCATTCTAAAATACTCAGACATTAAATGCAATCTTTGCAACTATCAAAAAAAAAAAAAAAAAAAAAAAAAAAAAAAAAAAATTAAAAAGTAAATTTAAAAAAAAAAAAAAAAAAATCAAATTAAAAAAAAGGGGAGAAAAAGTCGCCAACATATGAACACAAAACTTTTATTTGAAAAGAAACAAGAAAAAATACAAAAAACAATTTACTCAACTAAAACAGAACATGAAATAAACCAATTTACTTATTCAAGCAATATTTCCACTGTAGGAACAAATAAATAAATAAATAAATTTAAAAAAATTTCTCAAAAATCAACAATATCATATCAGGTGACCAATTTCAATCGGCTTCAATTTTGCTGCCAAACTGTATAGAGAGAATTTCACTAACACTTTTCCTGCATCAATGAATAAATCATGTCATTTTTGCATTCTTTCTCAATGAGTTTCTTTACATACAGTTAATTACTCTTTTTTTATTGTAAAACTTTTCAAACTGTTTTTTTTGCTAATCATTTTAATCGCCAAATTTTCAAAAATCGAGAATTTGTCCAGCAAGAGGGGTATTTGTAACAGCCTAACAATAAAAACTAGAAATAGCTTGTTAACAAGTTTTTACTGTATCCAAATTCAAATTATTGAATTTTGAAACATGAAACTTAGTGTATTTACAAAAGAAAAGTAGATGTATTTTCTCACCTAGTTATAGCAAGCTAGCTTACCTTCATACTAAGCAAAATAAAATTTAGGGAGAAAAACAGAATCAAATTAATTTTGGCTGAAATTTAGCATTTGCTCAGTATGACGTCCACTCATACCATATAGATTCTAGAGATGAAACAATCTCAACATGCACTATTTGTGTCGGTACATCTATGCATAACAGATATAAAATATCCTTGCTTTGAAGTTAATTTCTGTGCACATTCTAACTTATCTCTACTGTGCTTTTTAAACTAGCTTCATCACTTAATATTCTCATAAAATGTTACATCATTTTTGTTCTGCAACTAACGCATGTATTTTCTTATTGAACCAAGTAATCAATTAAATATGTACTTTTTTTAATTCATCTTGCCCAGATTTTTCATTTTCAAAGCATCTATGTCATCATAGTATACTTGCAAGTACAGTACCTTATATATACTACGTGTACATATATACCAAACCCATATATAAATCATATGTTTAGTACTGATTATAAAAATATTTAATGAGCAGTTTGAAATCAGGAGGGGGTACTTTTCCCCCCTTATCTTGCCTGGACCTACTGCCGGCTGTGCTTGTTATTTACCTTGACAAAATTCACACCCAGCCTAATACGGATTTGAACTTAGATCACCAGGGCAGCTATAAAATATATAACATCTTTGCTAAAATAGCTATCAGATAGATTATAGATGGTAATCTTTAAAATAAAGTCTCAATGAAATATTAATCTCTAGGAGCAGGTAAAGTCAATTTACTAAACTATATGATCAAGAGTGGTTGGATTTTACCTCCCAAGTTATTTCTAAAGATGTTCAATGTTCGTCAAGATTTGTTTTTAACATTTATGGACCTTCAAAAGAGACAATGCAACAATGATGGCCTAACAGTTGACAGCATGGAAAATAGAATTGGCAAATAGAGTTCAAACTCATCCTTCAATAGTTTATTCATTCTGAACTGCTGCCTTTGGGAAAAACATGAATACCCCCCCCCCTGCAATGGGTAAATAGCTGTGCAGTTGAAGTCCTTCAGTTCAATAGGGCAATCTATCCAGCAATCCAGTTTCATAAAAGGCCACAACAGCTACAAAAAACAATGGGTCTCCATGGATCGTTTAAGAGAAATACATTGCCCCTTCCGTTATGATACTGGAGCAACTGAGTGAGTCTGCATTTGTTATATTCATTAATGAGCAATGAAGCTTATCAATCTAGACAAATAGTAGAATCTCCATCAACAATTCGACTCTTGGTATTTAATTCCAAAAGTTCACTGAAAATAGGCATCATATAGACATCCAGTTCAGAAGATCTCCAACACCTCAAGTAACAAACAAACATGTAAAGGTTAAATACTTGAAACTTTTTTCTATCATAATTCAAGTGGTGATCATGTATAATTAGCTGTTTTTAGTCTTTTCAAAGATGTTTCTTATGATGATTGACATTTACAAGTTTTCATTTTTCTTTGAGTATCAGTAAGTCTACTTTATAACAAAGTTGGTTCCAATGTCACATGACACACAAGGTATTTGTTTTTGTCTCCATTTTTCCAATGATCCATGGAAACTCAATCATTGTTTTTAGCAATTGTGGGTTTTTACAGGGTCAGCGTGCTAGCCTGAAGTGCACAATGTATTGCACTACTCCAACTGTCCTGTTATTTACCCATAGCTTCAAATGAAAGCCTGTGGTCTGACTAGCCCCAGTCTCCACCCCCAATTAAAACCTCCCCTTAGGTCCATTGAGTATGCATGCCAAATCAGATCAATATTTTCACGGCAAGAGCAAAAGTTTTCTTTAGTGAAAAGGGAAATCATTTAAGAATTTTGCAAGCACATACAACCTTTTTGGGATTGGGTCCAACTGGAACCGTTCTAGGTTCTGGGTAAAAATCAGAAGTTTTAAATTTATATAAAAAAAGAAAATAAAAATTGAACCATTAGAGACTTTTAGTATGAGAGAAAATTCAATAGAATTTTAGCTTTAACAAACTTGTGGATCCATCAGAACTGACTTTGAATTCATTGAACAAAGTTTAATAAATGCAATGAACACGTGGATCATATTTTGGCAAAGGGACCAATGACAATTTTCAGCATTTCAAACAAGTGGCAATATTTGCAAAGAATATCATATGCATAAATTTCTTCTACTTTAAAGTGTTTTTTCGGCATCAGTTTTCTACTAAAGACGACTTACGGAAAACTATTCAGATAAGCGTGGAAGCTATTACAGGTGAAGAAATTAAAAATTGAACAAAATCAATAGATGATCGACTAATAACTGATACTTGGGCAAGAATCTTACATTTCAAAGTAATTGCATGCTGTTAATTCATAGGCTTCACTATTTCATGTACATGAGTTTTTTCAGCTTTAACTTACTTAATCCTGACTGTGCTATTTGATGATTTAATCAATATATAATTAGTGCACTACTGTGTTTTCTACATATGCTCACACATTCTTTAGCACAAAGAAAAAAATGAATGAAGAAGAAACCCCCCCCCCAAAAAAAACCTATTCTTCACCACCTGTACATTCAAGTTCAATATTTGCATGCCTTACATGATAAAGCTATGCAAATATTTGTGTAAAAATAATTTATCAAAATTCTTCTACTGTAGCTGAATTTAATATAGAAAAAAAATGTATTTGCATAATTTGACATGCGCTATGTGTATGTGTATGTATATATATATATATATATATAATATGTCAGCCTCTAGGTCTGAAGCGAAAGTTTAAATCCTACCTCTAGGTATTGGATAGTCTATAGCCACATTGAAGAGATGAAATACGAAATAGCTGTCTGTGGATATATATATATATGTATATATGATAATATATTTAAATCAAATAACATCAAGAGGAATAAATTTGGGGAAAGAAAAAAAAAAAAAAAAAAAAAAAAATCTAGAAAGCATAATGAAAAAGTCTTTTCTAAAAAATTAAATTAAAATATAAATCTTACTTTCTTCTTTCAAGATGAAAGATAAATTCAAATTCTTTTCTATAGAATTCTTTTCCGCCTTTGGAGGAAAAGAAAAAAAAAAAAATGAGCAAAGTTCTACAGATGGAAAGCATACAAGAAATTTTAGAAATGAGAACATTGAAGGCAACTAATCTGACATTAAGACCAAGCATTTATTGAATCCAATATGTACAATTTGATACTATATTACTATCTTTATTATCCAGAAAAATCTTTTTAAAAAAAAGTTTAATATGTGGAAAATGGCTAGGATCCCTCCAATGAAAAACTGTTGAACTTTCTAATTATTTACCAAAAGTTCTATAAACGTGAGAATCAATCACTGATCACATTTATGCCAAGACAGGATTCAAAAATAGAACGAGGGGCAACCAAACTGCCTTTGGATTTAACAAACAATGATCATCAAATGTAGTGAACTAATGGGGTAACCATCAGGTACAATCAATTTTTGGATTCAATGAATACCCCTCCCTCTAATCTCTTCATTATAGTGTTAGTTTTTATTTTGGCCTTACAGGAACTGTTCTAGGCATTGGATAATCAAAAGTCTTAAAAAAAGGGGTTCAGTTGAATATTGACCATCGTAAGATAATATAATGAAAAGAATAAAGATGACTTCAGCAAGATGATTGAAGCACTTCACCAGAGAATAGTGTTTAGAAAACTAGCCCTGCAGGATCATTACTGTGTAGGGACTTTAGTTCTCACTGCGTGCCAGCACATATTGTGCTAGACTGAGCTAAGCTTAGTAAATGCCAGAGTGCCTGACCATGAAGTGGAGGGAAGCAAGTTTTGCAGGACCATCACAACAGTGTGTTCAGTTCTCACTGGTCATAATAGACTAAGCTGTATAAATATCAATAACGGAATAATTAGTACACGTTCTCGTAATGATAAGCAGCCAGATGACAAACAATATTGCATTTTGATTTTTTTTACTCAAATAGGATTACAGTTGGTAAAGGTTAAGCATGGTTTTTCTTCCTAACCTTTCTGACTACTTTCTAAAATCTCACTCTTTATCTTCCTCTCACAAAAAGACATCTCTCTTATAAACTTTAAAGCTTTTGGTTATCATTAGAGATACCCCCCCCAGCCCCTGCAAATCTCAGGGTAAATCATAGATACACCAGTTCTAGTACAATCACTGAAGTCGATAAAATATCGAGCCTGATCAGTACGTAGATGGGTGAGGTAAAGCACCTCAGGTATACAGAGAACTCCAAATGGACTATGGAAACCAGTCAAATCCCAGTTGCATGTGTTTTTTTACACACTTCACTCATACTGGGAATCAACCAAGGACCTTCTGTATGTAAGGCAGATATGCTAACCATTACAGAATCCGAAAGGACTAGGTGGGTGGCCATCAGGGAATATCAGATGCCGTAAGTGGATGTAGAGAGCCTTCTTCAGGTATTCATTCAATCCTCCTAAGGAGGGAAAAAAAAATCTCTATGTTAAATAACCTGAGCTCCCTACCCCCACTACATGAGCCATAAATCAGCAACGATAGAGGAATAGATAAATGAACCAGTTAATTTCCAGAATTGACAAATTGATTTACACTCTTTGGATTGGGTCTATGGCATCTACTGCCCCATCAATCATTTTTTTTTTTTTGTTAATTCATTGTACCCAAATCCTGCATTATAATATTGCATAGCTGTCTTCTAGGGCCCTGGACACACACTAAGCTTAGTTCCAGGGAACTCACTCCCTTAGGCTGCACCTCTCCATTGCACTATAATTGCTGGATCCCCCAGGTATTACATGTGCCATGGGGAAGCCAATAAATCTTGGCAACAATGAAAAAAATAGACAAGCCTCACCCTACTATCGGTTTACTCTGTAAACTTTACTAAATTCTATCTTCATACTCCATGTACAGTAAGGTTTGAAGAGACTTGTATACCAATTTCTGTTTCTTTCTCAGATGTTTTTCCCCCCCAAGGTTAATTACAATAGAAACTTCTTGTTCATGGAAATATTTAAAGGAATTTTTTTCAATCCAATATTTAGAGAGGGTAGTTTTGCATTCAGAGATTACAAAATTTAAAATCACACCAATTTTCATGAAAACCTTACGAACAATTTAGTTGATACCGAATACAACAAACACCCTGAGAGAGAGAGAAAGAGGCTTAGATATCTTTTTTAATTTTATTGCAGCTAATACAAAACTAGAAATTCAAACTACGACTAAATTTCAAGGAAAAAAGTTTGAAAGCAGCTTTTGAACAGAATTGCTTTTGACACCTTCGCTCATGACCTATTGCATCGAGACTCATTACAACTCAACACGCGGAAATGGATCAAAAGGGTGATTTTCGCAGTTATTTTCTTCGGACATGAAAATTTGAGCTGATTTTTCTTTTGAACTTTTAGGCCCAGTTGCCGTCAGTTTTGGTTTTCAAGTATAAGACCTGATAATTACGAAGATACCTTACTATGCACTATTGTGAAGAGTACTTGATTGGAATTGAAAAGGCATTATCATCAGGTCTTTTCTATTCCTTGTAGGAAAAGAAGAAAAACAATACATTCTTCCTTTCCCTAGAAAGAAATCTTCAATAAAAACACAGAAAGGAAAAAGTCAACTAGGAGGAAAATAAGAGGGGCTCCTTCTGACAAAACAAGACCCACCTAAAACGAAGACGACGAATTTTGACAATTCAATCTTAGTCACTAACACAACCGCATCAAATAGACATTTTTCATTAACAGAAAAAAAACGCAAAGAAAAAGAATGCATAGAGCACAAGAAAATTCAATAAATATTTCAACGCATCTTCAATTTTCAGGAAAGATGGATAGAAAAGATAAATCAATGTTTGGATGAATTTTTAAAGAATTTGAGAACTAGAATTTTAAGGGAAATATTTGGAGAATTGAAAAAGGCGCGCCATGTTGATATTCTGGAGAAAGAGAAGGGGAACGAAATAATGTGAAAGAAAAGGGGGGAAAGGACTCTTCGTCGTTTCACACATGGTTTTACCTATGTGTCTATCATCACTTGTTAGGTTAATTTCTACCTTCATTTCTCTCTGCGTATCATTTTTAGACCAAATTTTTTCAAAAAGCTTTTATCGTTTACGTTTGGCTTCCAGTTATCATTAATTCCTATCGTCCTTTCCCCGAGAAAAATCAAATTCGTTCATTTTTTACGATAATTCTTCGGGACTAAAAGTACGCAATTCATTCAGAAAAGAGGGTGTTTTTTTTCTTCATTAATTGTCATCTCTTCTTGGGTTTTTCTCTAGCAGACAAAAAGCTCTACACCTTAAGAAAATCCTACATTAACTAAAATTTACTAATTACTCGACTTGGACAAGTTAATTACTACAAATATTTCATAAATATTTTTTTTTTTAATTCCGCAGAGTGGCATTTTTAATTTTTAAAATATCTTGTTTGCATTTTTCTCTTTTTCCCCGTCTTCGAACGACCTGTTAATTTCAGTCCCTTCTCATATTAATTTTTATTTCAACAAGCATAAAATAAAGAGGGAAAAAACCCTCATCTTAAATTATCATTTAACAAAACTTCAGACAAATATAATGAGGAAAAAGCATTTCTCAAGCAGAAAAATCAAAAAGAGGTAATAAAATATTTTTTAATCCTAAAAAGTCCACACACGTGCTTATTATTATTAAATAAAAGTAATACCGAGTCTCCCACGCTTATATAAATAAAAAGCTATATTTATCTTTCTTCTTCTAAATAAAAAAATGGCAATTTCACTGTTTTGAACCAAAAATAATTGGAAAACTTGTCTAGCTTTTTCAATAAATTATTATCATCAATTTCATTTCACATGCAACAAAATAAACACTTGAGTTAAAAATGATGACAATAATAAATAAATGGGTTATTTTTTTTTCTTTTTACATCATTCATTCTCTTTTTTTATATATACTATTGTAACATTTTTATCACATTTTGAATGAAAGAAAAGAAGAAAGAAAAATAAATGAGAGAAAGAAAGAAACATTTTCTTTTCTTTTTCACCTCGTTAGCATCGGCGGGTAGATTTCCGACGAAAATGTCGTACGTAACACTGGTGGTCGAATGTCCTTTGTTATGGCCTGACGACGTCGTTGATGAAGAAGACATTATTTCTGCTAATCACTAGCGAAGTAGTGGGATTTTTAAAAGGACGACGGCCACAACAAACAGGGAACGGGCGGCAAATGATACAGAGAAAAGAAGAGGACCCCAGACATTAGTCGTGGTGTGTGTGCCATTCAACATTAGCTTTTTAAATGGCCTCTGGTCGCTCAGCAAAGGGACGCTACTCTAGACCCAGTCGTCTGCTTCGTTTAAACTCAAGAGGTGGCTCATTTAGCAAACACGTTCCCGCTGTTTAAAATCCCACGCCTCAGTGGTTCTCAAACTTTTCGGAATCACAGGCCCAAGATACCCCTAGTGCAAGACAAACTTGAAGACGGCACACGATGTCAGAAAATACTGAATTGCATTTACGTTCGTGTGGCTCCGCCCAAGTTTTACTAAAATTTCCAGATATCCTGAAGTAACTCTGGGAGCAAACTGTGCCTCATACTTTGGGAATCACTGCTATATATTATTCTTATTGGTACTCCTTTGAAAAGAAGGTTAGAATTAGGATTAGGGTTATACTTATACTTTAAAAGGCTGTTTTTTATAACCAGCAAATAGCTGGCCACAGGTCCTCCACTAGCAGCAGAAGAATGATGGCTTGGATGTATTGTCAGCCATGGGTTGATAAAAAAGCGATCTCTCCAACACCCTACCCCCTAAATCAGTCTATGGGGGATTCTATTCTTAATAGCCTCTGTTTTGTCTCTACAGACAGTGGAACAACGCTGGTGTGTCCCCTCTACTGGGTGAAGCATACGGGGATCCTCAGCCTCACTGATGTAATAGAGAGCCTGTCTGAAGGACATCAGAATGGGCTCCACTACCTGGTTTGGAATCAGTGTTGTCCTTCTCCTTGACTGGCTAACTTCCCAAGGCTAGAAAGCCACATCTACCCTGCTATTTTACCCATAGCAGTGAAACAGGGAGAAGAGATGGATTCATTCCTTCCCCAAAGACACTACTGTTAAGTAAATATAAAGAGCCTTGTCCAAATTTTGAACTCAGGTTGTAACTTCCATTGTCCATGCTGTTACTGCACCTCCATGGGGATCCTCTCATTCTGCTTGTTTTTATGTACGACTGATGACTATGACACTCTCTGATTATTATTCATTTTTCTTCTTATCCCAATGAAACTTGTGGATTTATTTGTTTTAAATATTCTTGTGTTTAATTACTTGTTTCTCCTTTTGATGTTTGGGTGAAAAAGGCCAGAGTCAGTTGCTGTCCACTGGTACAAATGTGTGGCATCCTACAGCATCTAAATTCAAATTCTCATTTCTCTTCTTCTCCACTCAACCTTACAATGTAATATACAAGAGTAAGAAGTGTTTATGCTTGAATTGGAGCCAAAGGAACTCAACTATCACCATAACTGTCATTCATTCATTCAGTCACTCATTCATTACACCTCCCACAGAAGACTCAAACCTAAAAATTATAGCAATAACTGATCACAGGAATACAGACAGATAGCAAAAGTAATGAATAATAATGAATAATAAAAGATAGAAACTGTCACCTGACCAATGATTTTTGGGATGCATGCTGTGTTGGGGGTGATCAATTAAAAAATTAGTAAAAGGAGTGATCAATGAATAACTTATTTCTCCCACTTTTTGTCTGAATTTTTGAAAAACAAGTATGAATGCTATACAAACTAAGTAAACAATTTAGCATAAGCACATTGCAAACTGCCCGCTACATCTCTATTCAGGACAGAATGTAGCTGAACACAAACTAGGGACCAATTTAGAATATTAAATTGAGCCCCCCCCCCACTAAAAACCTATTTATTTTTTTTTTTTGATAAAGCAAAAAAGAACATTTTTTGAAGACAAAATAAGGAGTAAATGTTTAAATTTTCAGCTCTCTGGCTCTATTGGTGTGATCCATACAAGTAATGCATACATAGCCAGCCAGTCAGACAGACAGCCAGAATCCATATTGACAATTTTGGAGACAGTTTTGGTTGACAGTTTCTAATAGATATGATAGTTTAATTAACCTTTGCATGTTATTATAGGTAATACAGATACATACCATTGGTAATAAATTACTTTAACAGAATTATATACTTTAATTGCAGAAATATACATGCAAGAGTAATGATATCTTAGTTATCAATGTGGGTAGAATTTCCACAGGTACAACTAGTACATGATTGAAGCTCTCACATTAAAATGGACAAATGCATCTGCTTCAAAAAGTACGATCATATCATATGTATGCTATCACCATTTTTATGTTTTAGAAATCCACAATACCCAAAGACATACTTCAAATAATTGTTACATTATGGCTCATCCAGTAAAGGCATTTTTACTTTTTTTTATTGTCAATTTGTTGGGATTCCAGCCTCATTTCCATTAAACTTGTAAAATTTAGATATCTAGGCTTGAACAGAGAGGCAGAGACAGGTAGGCTAGTTGGCATTAGCCTACAATTTTGAGGGACCCTAATCCTCCTGGTTGAGAAAAAGTGGGAACACTTTCGTAAGGATTATTGATATTGTAAAGAGAGTTAAGGAGAACACCTTAGCACAAGATATAAATATTTTAAAGATTCATAAAAGATAGAATGTAGATAAATAAATGCAGATAACAGAAACCAACTTATGTTCCAAATTCATTGTATGTATCTCTCTATTAAACCTCAAGAAATTTGGTTTTGATAGCAGATAAATGCTATCAGTTTGAGTAGTTTTAAATGCTTGTTGATAAAAGATAAATTATTTGTCTCATTATAAGCTTTGTTGTTTAATGCTGTCTTTTGCATTTTATACACTCTTGCCTATTACCAATTTTGCACAGGCCTGACAATATCCATAGCCTTTGAATATCTATTTGATAGGATAAGTGCTGAATTTTATCTCTTGAATAAAACCTTCTTGGATTCTAGTCTTAGAACAGGTGTAGTTGCTTTGAAGTTGGTTTTTATATCCAATTCCCACAATGGTCAGTTTTGTTCCTGCAAATCCACTTTTAACAAAAAAAAGCAATATTGCTACCTCTGCCTAAAAATGAATCACTATAATCAAGTTGCTTCATTTTTCTCACAATACCTTCTTCTCTATCCTCTCTCTATAAGTTTTTATCTCTCTATCACCCAAGACTTTACAGAGCTACCCTGACTCTTTGGACAGTAATACAAGGTTACATAGAGCAATACATGATTTGATGAGATCAAAGGCTCTAACTGACAGGAGTTGTCAGTTCGAAGGGACTAGGTGTAACACAACTAGCAGAACTAAGAAAAGATGTAATTTTCATTTGAAAAAAAGATCAAAATTTAATCATACTCTCTCTCTCTCTCTATCTATCTATCTATCTCTATCATTCCAACCAAGCTATTTCACAAACACTTAAATGTCATAAAATGCAACATCACAGCCATGGTGAAATAAGAGTGTCCATTTTACAATGGATTATTATTGAAAACAAGCACCCCTTAGATTTCCAAAGCTCTATGCCAAAAAATGTGACCATAGGCAGACAGATGGAGGAGAAAAGGGGAGAATACCTTCAGCCGATATTTTTTGTTGCTTGGTCAGGTCTTTTACCATGGCTATGGCAATTCAATTATCTTTCATTGGAATTATGTTGATACTTTTAAGGGATTGTGGATTTTACAAGTACGATGCTAATTTTGTTGGTTTAGTCATATAGACTCCTTGTCGGTAGCTGTAACCACTCTGCTAAGGTTTCAGTAGCAAGTTGGTTTTACAGAGGTTAGTTAGAAGCCCCATGCACAATCCACTCCATTATCCAGGTATGGCAACTACCAAGCTGTTTTTTTCTGTCAGAGTAGCTTTCTCTGTGATCAACTGCCTTACAGGGCTAAACGGCACCAACTGCTAGGGGAGAAATGGATTAATGCCTTTCTCAACAGCATTAGCATGAATAGATATAAACAGCTTCAATCGGAATTCAAATCAATGGTCTAAAATCATTTTTTCTTTTAGATGTGACCTGGATCTGACATTGAAAACTTTGACCTCTGAACCTGAAACTCAATGTTGTAGCCATTGAGCTACATCTACAAATGCGGCGATTGCATCTTATGGTTAGGACAGGTATATTGAATCATCTGGCAAAGATGTTAGTTCTTTGATCAGTTGACTTAAGCTTGAACCAATAGTACCCAAAGTGAATGATATCACTTTGTGACTGGAAATGAGCAAAAAGCACTTTAACAAAATCAAAATCAAAACGGCAAAAATATTTTCAAAACAACCATAAAAATAAAATCTTCTGATCAATCAGTGCAAATGGAGCAATATTTTTCAACCAATAAAAATTGGGAGACCAGACTCCAAAATTGATCATTTCTGGAGCTTCTAAGAAGGTATAAATGAAAATTCTGACTCTGGCTAGTCATTCAGCCTTTCAACATCAAGAAGACTCACCCAGCAGTAAATAGCAGGGCTGTTGTCTTTTAGCTCTGTTATGCATTCTAACTAAGATAAACTTACTCTGACAGATAGAAAAACCTACAGCTTGCCAGTCTCTCTAGCTGGTCTCACGCCAGGGTGAAACCTACAGCTTGTGCATAGGGCCAGCAATTCCTCCGGGTAAAACCTACCTGCTACTGAAACTATAAAGAGTAGTTGCATCTCTATGCTTCATAAGGAGTCTACAGGAATAAACAAAACAAAAAAAGTCTGGTTATTCACTCAATAGAAACTATCACATGACCAATATCTTTCGGCTGCATGCTATATTTGGGGTGGTGGTGATCAAACAAAAAATTGGAAAAAGGGGTAATCAATGAATAAATTACTTCTCTCACCTGGTGATCGCTAAAAAAGTTCGAATTTGCAAAAGAAACAAGCGTTAATGCTGTCAAACACTAACCGAGGGACCGATTTGGCATAAACTTCGAACCCCTCCCACCACCACAAAGACCTGGTGGAAGGAGGTCATGAAACATAAAATAAGTTTATTCTTGACATATTTGTCGAGTTGGCAAATCCATTTTTAATATAGAGTTATCTCCCTTACGCAGGAGAGTTTGTTTTATTTACTCCCAGTAAGGAAACCATCTCATTGTTTCTAGGGATGAACGAACGAACACACATCTGTACAATGTGAAGAAAATGATAAATCGTTGCAAGTAATTTTCTATTGTTTTTGAATTCTATTGAGCATCATGTTTATACTTACGATAGTAATAAGTACATGTTTAAATTTTCAGCCCTCTATTTCCATTGGGTCAGCCTTCATGCATGAAACCTAGATAGATTGCCAGCCAGCCAAAACTTTTTAAAAACTGAAGAAACCTATGTTGATAGTTCTGGTTGATGGTTTGTTATAATAGATATATTAGTTTCAATACTCTATGAATGTTATTATAGTAACACTTTTGTTTGATGGCTTTTAAGTTCTTCACATTTAGTGAGTATTCAATCCTTAGCTAGAAGGAGTATAAATATGAGTCTAGAAATAACAAGGAACTACATCAGAACAACTTCATTTTTACAATGCAAGAAGATATAAC
This sequence comes from Thysanoteuthis rhombus, assembly GCA_963457665.1. Taxonomy (NCBI): domain Eukaryota; kingdom Metazoa; phylum Mollusca; class Cephalopoda; order Oegopsida; family Thysanoteuthidae; genus Thysanoteuthis; species Thysanoteuthis major. Next base: position 12,467,307 of record OY735222.1, read on the forward strand.
CATTAAAAACCAGAAGTTATTCTTGCGGATAGGAAAAGTAAATTGATATTTTGAGGTTCAAAATAGATTTCGGAATCTAAAGTACAAAGCCTAATTGGTAGATGGCACTGAGCAAAAATTTTTCAAAAACTATTTATAAAAATGACCATCATCCTAATAATTTTCCTGGGCACAAATCCAAATTTTTTAGAAGTGAGCAGAAAAATAAATTGTTGAAAAGTAAAATAGGTCTGATTAGTCATTCAATAGAAACTGTCACAGCACCAATGTCTTTTGGCAGCATGCCATGTTAGGGTTGATCAATTGATGAATAAAAACCCTTGAGTAAGAGATTTAATTAATGTCTATGTGTAAAAGATAGGGGATGGAGAATATCACTACAGAGTGAGAAAATTGAGGGAGGTTGCAAACATAGGTTTGTCAGCTAGTTGTATAAGTCAGGCCCAGTATAGATTTCAGTGAACAGTATGTATGTTCTTATCTTGCTTAGACAAACTGCATTATATTTTAATCAATATGACTTTTTCTTTGGCTACAGTATTCTAAAGAATCAGTTTTGGGGATTGATAAGGATCTAATTCTCTGTTAAATTCCTGCTCTCTAATTAATAGGACATCCTTTATCTGTAATCTTAAGTAAAAGTAAATTTCCTTTTGTATAAACCCACTGAGCCCTGTGACCTGACCACTTGTTGACACACTATTTTCATCATAAACCATTTTATCATCATCAGATACAAGAACTTTGTACAGAACTTCTTCACTGCTCATGAAGCTCACCCACCTTCTTTTCACTCCTACACAGGTTGATCAGCTTCTTGATCCATTTTTGTATTAAAAAAATATTTCAAATTATTTGAAGAAGCAAAGGGTGCAACCATTAGATTTACCCTATTCCCAAGGGCATAGAGCTGTAATATACTGAATACTATGTTTCAAGCTATTTTGTGGACTCTAGAATTGAAGTACATGCCCTAACTGGTTTACCAGTACTATAATTATTAGACACCAAAGTGTTCTAACAGTAAATCAATACTATGGGTTCAATGAAATGACATACATTCATTTCTATGTATAATTATAAATCAGAAACATGAAAATATTTTACAAGGAATGATAATGCTATACAAGAAATGTCATACATTTATTTCTATATCTAATTACAAATCTGAGACATGACAATATTTTACAAGGAATCACAGATATCTATTAGAAACTGTCTATCAAATTTGTTATCAGCGCAAAGGTTTCTTCAATTTATAAGTACAGACGCTAACGATCAATTTAAAAGAAGCTGAGAAAGTGAATATTGTTATGCAATGAACAAAAAGATTGAGAATTCAAAAACTAGACATAAAATTGAGATGATTAATGGCAAACACATGTTTTTGTTTTTTGGGGGGTTAGGAAGGGGTACATAACATTTGATTCATTTTTGCAACACAACTTTAGAGCAATTACTTGCTACGAATCAATTTCACTATAGATGACTGTTTCAGAATAAGCAATCTCGGTTACCAGGGTGTTAGCCAGGAATTTGATTTCCCCACTGTTTTTATAGGATTGGGATATTTTGCACTTTTATAATCAAAAAGAGCCAATTATAGCTAAAAACACACCCAAAATGATCAAAATGGCCAAAATTATCAAAACAGTACTCAGATTAATTGGGAAATTCGAATTAAGTTACTATTGGGAATTAGCCATTTATTATTAGCCATTAACCAGCCAGAGAGAACACTGGCTAACACTCTGGTCATATACCTATATCTGTCTCATGGATGAGAAAGTTGTGCATTTGCTACTGGTGTCAATAGTTCTTGTTCAAACCCAAGGTAAAAATCTAGGATTTGGATGCTGATCTTTTTCTCTGAGGTAAACTCTCTAAAAGGCTGCCATCAGTAGCCATTAAGCTTGATCTCAAGTCACTTCTCATTTATAGAATTTATATCATGATAATTTGCAAATAAATAAATAGATAGATTAATAGATAAGAGAAAATACACAAGCATTCAATACACCTGAAGTTATCTCCCTTGAGAAATCGGGTCATTATAATATAAGTTGCAAATTGGACTGGAAATTACAATATTCTCCAAGTTAGAAGATTTTAACAGCGTTGATCAAGCAAAAATGTTGCAAGATGTGACATTTTTGTTTGTCACAGTAATAAACCAGTGGTGGGTTGAGAGTGGGCAGTCACCCCCTGTTCACATGCATGAAGGGGCACAAAATTTTATCTGGCCTGTAATGCTTTTTGATAAATAGTCATGCCCACCTCTCACAAGGATATAGTCTAGCTGTCCCTGGCTGCTGTCTTTGCCAGTTGACACCAAGAACCCTTGCTACACCACTGTAATATACAAACAAACAAACAAACGTACATTGTATCATTATAATATAGATGTGGCATCCATAGGATAGTTTCATCCAAGTTTTGAAATTCAGTCCCTGGGTGGGACAGTTGGTATCTATTTGCCTCTACACGATGCCAACCATGGGTTGGACAGTTCAATCCTTTGTTTGTTCATACCACATTATAAATGGGAACTGTATTCACATATTTAAAGAAAAGAATGTAACAGGCCTGATTAGCCACTCAATAGAAACTGTGAAGTGACTTTTGGCAGCATGCTGTGTTAGGAATGATCAACTAAAAAAATGAAAAAATGAAAGATCAATGAATGATTTACCTCTTTCGCCTTTTGTAAGGCAGGGAAAACTAAAAAAAAAGACCGAATTTTCAAAAAATCAGCATGAATGTTGCTGGATAAAAACTTGGGGATCAATATAGCATAAAAAACCTACTTGGAGGAGAATTTTAAAAAAAAAAAGAAAAAGCCTTTTTTGTTAATATAATAAAGAGCTAATGCTGAAATTTCCAGCGCTCTCGTTCCATTGGAACTGCTTGTATGCATGAAAAAAAATAGTCAGCCAGGCAGCCAGACCAACTTAAAAACTGAGGAAACTTATGATTACAATTTTGGTGCATATGCGGTTGACAGTTTCTAACAGACTAACTTTCATATGGGAATTGTATTTACATATTCAAAAGAAAAATATGACAATCATTTCTATTTATGATTACAAAATAGAGTCATTACTATACTATACAAGAAATGTTATATATTAGTTGAAGTACAACCTCCTATGGATGGGATTTTTTAGTAGATATCTACTTTATACACTTGATCTAAAAGGTAAAAATACAATTCAACTCAACTGGTGGATACAAAGTCAGGGTACAATTTTGCATAATGGTTATGGTGTCAATCAGACCCCTTGCCAAATACTCCAAAAATTGAATTGAAAATAGAATTTCACAAAACTAATATGCTAAAAACATTAATATCTATATATAATTACCAATTAGAGGCAAAATAATGTTATACAAAAAATGATAAATCAGAGACATAATGTTCTTCAAGGAATAACAGATATCTATTTCTTTTTACAGTTACATATCAGAGACTTGTATATTCTGGATATCAAGACATCTAAGCATTATATCTGTCTATATTGAGCCTTGGTAGATGGTCACCTATTCATAATATTGGATTTAATGAGAAATTTGCATATCTTGAATTAATGAATGTCCGCTTTATAAACTGGCATATATTGTATGTGTAACTGCAAATCACAGATAATAACAGTGCTACACCAGAAGTTACATATATATATGAAAAAGAATATACTTAAAAGGGAGCGTACCATCAGTATTACCAACTTTTGTTCAGACAATGAGGACTCTTCTTTCCATCTTCAATGTAGGTACAATGTTTTGGCTGGACCATTCTATGGCCCTCTTCAAGTTTAGAATTGAAGATGGAAGGAAGAGTTCAGATTGTTTGAACAAAAGTTGGTATGTTAATGATTCTTCTCAAAGTTATAGACAAAAACATCAGTGATATCCGTACCTTGCATGAACAAATTACTGTGACCAATGTACGTGCCAGAACTATCAAAAAAATGATCTAAAATCATTGTAAATCTTTTATCTAAAAAAGGCCCATAATGTCCATAAAGATAAAAAAGCATTCTTTGAAAAAATGAAAAAAAGCATTTTTAGATGGTGCCTAGTAGTGTTCTTATGCAAATTTTCAAGGTTGTAGCCCCCAAAATGTGCCCAGAGACACATACAGACACATGGGCACTCAGAGAGAGAAGAATCTGTAACCTGCAGTGATTTGATATTTAAAACAAAAAGAAGCACAACCTTCAAGAACAAGAAAATCCCATTAGTCCTAAAAAGAAGAATAGACAACCAATGCATCCTGCCGATAGTCACCTATGGAGCTGAAACATGGAACCTAATCAAGAGATTGACCTTTAAACTGAGAATCATGCTACATGCACCTGAGAGAATCATACTCAGCATCATATGGAGGGACCACAAGACAGCACAGTATATTTGGGGAAAAAACAGGAGTCTGAGACATCATAGAAAACATTGGCAAAATCAAATGGCAATTGGATAGTCATGTTGCAAAAATGGCAGACAACTGATAGACATCATGACTCACAACATGGATCTCTAGAGATCAAATGCAGAACTGAGGCTGGCAGAATATGAGATGGCGAGACGAACTGGACAGGTTTAGAAAATATTGGCTCTGTGACACTCATAATAAAGAGGTGTGGCAAATCCTGGGGAAGGTCTATGTCCAATAACGCATTATAAATGATGATATTGATGGATTATTATGAGAAGAACGAAGAGAAGTGATCTGTTGAAATCCACCAGAAATCTAATTGAGGGTGAGCAATTAAAAAAAGTGTAATGGCTTTTAAAAGAAAATTACAATCTCATTATGTTTTTTACACAGAAAAAACTTGTGCATGAGTTTGTTTTTAAATACTTATATCATTTATGAATAGTCTATGATCTTTTTCTTCATTGAAGGTCATCATAAGTGTACAACAATAGGTTCAGCTGATGGCAGCTATTGATATGATATGTTTGACAGAATTAGTAGGAATGGAGAGGGTAGAAAAAAACGTTTGGTGGTTTACTAAGAGGGTAGAAAAAGAGAGAGGAGAAAAGAACGGAAGGTAGTTTAATAAGAGGGCATAAAGAGAGAGGAGAGAAAAGAAAGGTAGTTTAATGAAGTGCAAAAAGGGAGAGAGGGAAAAATAAAGTTAGGTAAAAAAAAGGGTCGGAAGGGACAGGGGCTGATGGCTGCCACTGATACTATGTGTGACGTACATGGTCTTATATATATATTAGTCAAATGCATTCAATCATACAGAGGGTAAGTCTGATTAAAATATATGAACATGTTGTCATGTTGGCAAACAGGTAATGGCAAAAACAAAAAATTGGGTGCTCAGTAGAGTTGTGCATGAAACAATTGTTACCTTTCCCGTTTTAAAATGGCCACCGTTCCAACTGCAGAATAACAAACCCTAATGATGAATTAAAACTACTAACCCTATCCCAACCCTTAAAAACACATACCCTAAACCCCTTGAACAGCGACCAAAAAGGGGAAAGGTAACAATTTTCGGCTATACTAGCTACAAGCTTAATCATAGTGGCCCTGTGCCTTACTAAACTAAACTTAGTAAATGTCTACGGGGCTGTATCATCTTAAAAATAGATTTATCTCCCTTTACGATGAACAGTTAGGGGTAACTTTTTTCCCATCGCACCGAATATGGCAGACTGGAACAGTGCACGTGTTTCCCGATTATTTTTTTTAGCTGTTAAACCGTGAATTGCGGTGTTGTCGTAAATAATTTTTTCAGTATATTTTACAAAGTTTACATTTTGTAAGTATGAAAGATTTTTTTCGATTCCAAGATCTTACTTAGAATATCTTTTGATAGATGTATGGAAAAAAATGTTCGGTTGTTACTGTTACATTTGTTATTGTTGAATGAATGATGATGATAATGTTGCTGACTGTTAGAATACTTCCTTGACTGCGAAAACATTTTTTTTATTGGATTACTTGTTGGTCCATGTCAGTTTTATAAAGTACTTGTCTACGAAAAGAAAAAAAAAAGGGTTATCTCGTAGTTAAGCGTCCCAAATAATAACGGTTGTTGTGAGGGCTCTCCACTCCAGTCAGTTACAAACAACAAAATATGATAATCTTTGCTTTGATGTGAATAAAAGTCATGCATGGGCTCTAAAAAGTATCCATTCTTTTTATTAAAAAGGATAATTAAACAACATTTTTATCAGAAATTAACGCAATAATCAAATTAAACGTATTTCTTTATTGCGCAAAGTGAATTAGCCAGATTGTTACGTCAGACGCATATTGTTTCCGTCGTCGTACTTTGATGAATTCACTATTTGCAATCTGATTAATTTAAGTTAGATTTTATTATTGCAATAATTTCTGATGAATATGTTGATTAATTAAACTTTTCAATAAAAAAAATCATATTATTTAGAGCCTTTGTATGACTTCTTAAGCCTCACCATGTTGGTTAAACACCATCAGCGTAGATCTATGTACGTCGAAGCAAAAGATTACCGATCGAATATCTAATAGGAACAAAGTGCAAAAAGCACTAAAGTAAAATAAAGGAGGAACACTCAACTGGAACCAGTCAAGGTTGACGATTGGTGCAACAGCTACTTATTTGCTGTTACTGCTGCCTCTAGATGAGAATGGTTTGTCGAAGTGCTCGCACAGACAGTCTCTGTCGTCAGCCATTGATGTAGTACTGTGGGAACGGCGTTCCGTTACTTTTGAGGAGCAGGAACGGCGTTCCCGCTCTATGTACTACTAACATTCTTTATTCGAACAATTCACTAATGTTAAGACGGAATCGGTTAAGGTTTTTAGAAAATCAGGGGTGGGTAAGGTTAAAGTATCCCAAAAGGAGCAGGCAGCCCTATATTCCCTCACCCCCCTTTTTTTAGTACAACACCACTGCTGTCAAGCATTTTGGCATTTGTGGGTATGTGAGTTCATGCCTTTCCCCAAACACATTTGTACAAAGTAACATAAGCTGCCTCAGCTGAAATTGGAACTTGTTTGCCATTTTGTTATTCTGTTACACTACTTTGCACCCTCCCCACACACATAACATTTAGAAAAATTTATTTTACAAATTTCATGATACTTTAATATTATTGGTTTATATATCCAAATAATACACACACACATACATACATACACACTCACACACATATATACACTAGCTTAGTCTTTCTAAAAAAATGACAGGATTATTTACATATGGATCAGCTCTTCAGCCTAGGATCAAAGTGTAGTATCTGTATGCTGTAGTGAAAATTACAGACAGGGAAACAAAAGCAAATAGAAAAAAAATTACTCTGTTTATTATAGATAGTGCTTTGTATAATTTCTCTAATGATGCTATTTTATCCAACTTTCTTTCAGGTAGGAATGAAAGAAATTAGTTTTTATGGCAGGAGGGTCTAGAGCTGCCTAGAGACTTGCTGTAGAATAATTTGACATCTTGATACAGGATAAAATAAATATATTGAAATGATATGGAGGAAGCTGCTTATTGTGATCGCTTTGTGAAAAGGGCCTTTTACATATCAATAACAGGCTGTTAACATTAAGCAAAGGATGTACAAATTGAAAATATTTAAAAAATGTCGACATAGGTTTCAATAGCTGTTTAATAACATTATCCATGATTATTAACGACTTCCTCTGTATTACTCTCAATATTTTATGACAATGAACACTTTTGGAATATCAATAACAAATAACTGTATTTGTTCTTGTGATTTTAAAGAAAATATTGTTACTCATTAGATGCATCTATATTTTCACCATTTCAGATTTTAGTGGAACTGTTACATGGACATAATTACAGAAATGGAATCCATGATGAGAAAATTGAATTTGTGTGAAAAATCTGCTATTTCTTTGACCCCTGTTGAAGAAGAATATATTCTTCACCTTGATATACAACAAAGGTAAATATATATATTTTTTGTAACCTGTGATATCACAGGTAGGATTTATTGGGAAAAAACATCAAAACTTTGTTTCACTCTAATGATCACGTATATGATGTCTGTTCAGCCATTTGATATTAATGAAAAAATAGCTTACCTAGGGCAATATCACCTGAGTCCCTCCAAAGTACTCTTGGGATCTCACTGATCCTAGTGTCCTTTCCTCTTTTCAAAACAGTCTGCAAAGTCCTCTCTTGGGATGGCCATCAGCTACCTCATCACCTTCTCTTTAATCTTGTCCATGGTCTGAAAAACTGAAAAAAGCTGGAAGACATAGAAAACTAAATCTGGACAGAATTGTAGAGGGTTGACAAATCTGGATGATGCAATATTTTGTCAAAAAAAACCCTGCCTGAGATGTAAAGAATGGGGAGGGTCAGTCATTGTGAATATGAATGTCACAGAGTACACAAGCTTACTTTTTTTTTGTTATTCCCCACCAAAAGTTAATAATTTTATAGTATGGAAGGGGGAAAAAAAAAGTCAAGTTGCACTTTCTTATTCTTACTGACGAAAATCTCAATTCATGGTGTTATTTTGAGGTCATATTTTAACTTTAATTGGATCTTGGGGAATCAAAACATTTCAACTTTTCTTTCTAATGCTTAGTCTTGTATATATTTTTAGTTGTGTTCCAGATCAGTTAAGTCGTTGGATTTTTGCAGCTTTGTCTGAAGAGGCAAATGCTGCCAAAAGTTTGAACTTGAAATAACAAAAAAAAAAAGCAATATAGACCATAGCATTTCGGGATTTTTTTGATCAGTCCCCACCAGACCAAAATTTCATAACCAGTGGAAATAGATATGTTGTTTATTTTGTTAGTGTCCCTCCTCTGGATTTAGGGGTTTTGTGATGGGGACTTATGAAAAAGACTTAGTATTTTGAAATATGAATTCCCTATCGTGATTTACTGATTTCATCTCAGAAAATGGCCAAATTTTACAGTAAAAGGATTTTCTTCGTGGATAATTTTTTTCTTTTTGACCAATTGGAAAGGTTAGATTCCATTACTTTAGTTTCTAATTTTTTTTGCAAAAACTGCATCTTCAAAAACTTTTTAAACTTTTGATCTAATGGGTGGATTTTGGTCAAATAAAGTACTTTGTGCTGAGCAGAATGCTCTTCCTCTTTCGCAATACAATTTTCAGTAACACTACTCACACAACTCAAATTCACCTGACCTCCCTAATAAAATATAGATAGGATTGTCTGGTCATGTGCTGAATTACAGATTATTCATTATTTTCCCAGATCCCAGCCCCTGTCCACTGGAAATGATGATCTATTACTTGCCAGCAGCAGCAGCAATTATAGCATTCGGCTCTTTTCAATGTCCAACATGGCTACCTTGAAACAAATTAATGGTGAGTTTTTGGGTCTTTTTTCATTTGTCCTTACCACCCTAAATAATTATAACTATTACTGCTCACCATATTTTTCTGCGTTGAATAAATGTAAATAAAAAAAGTTAAAAGCCCCAAACACAAGCTAACCTTCGCCATAGTTAACTGACCCCTAAATCTACATTATCATTTCAATTAGATAATAACGGCTGATTACTGTTAACTTTTCAAAAATATTTACCTTTATTTAGCGGAAAGAAATACAGTGAGCAGTAATAGTTTGAAATTGGTTCCTCGAAACATTCTCTCAATAAATAACAAGGGAGGTAACTTCTTGGCAGACATGATTAGTTGCTGCTGTTGAACTATTGAAGAAAAAATAGAAGCAGAAAACTCTGAACATTTGAAAGTGTATAAAATTCAACTACAAAGTATATAATTTAGAATTATTGTTAGGTTGGGGTTTTAAACATTTAACAGTAAACAACATGAAAATGGTGAATATTTATTTATATTTATATCTCTAGAATGAATAAATATTTGCAAATAACAATAAAAAAATGATTGAATAGTTTTTCTTTGTCATTTCTGACATTGTTTCTACACACAAACTAGTGTAAATATTGAGTAAATAGTTGTTGATTTGTACTAAATTGTCTGCTTAATTGATGCTTTTATCATGTATGGCGTCTATCGTGGTTATCTCCCTTTCAAAATATGGACATACTGTTTTAGTGAACCTAATCCAAACAATTACTCACTGAGATGAAATAGCTGTAATTATTTTGTGTGGTGGGCACTATTGAGAGTTTTTTTAAAAAATATTTGCTCATAATTTTTTTCATCTATTATTTTTTGTCTAACTTTATTGTTTCTTATATTTTTGTGGTTGTTTTGTGCTGTAGCTAAATTGTCTTGAGTCTCTATTGAAATATGTATTTACCAGTCTTACCAGTTGGGTGGATCAAGAGAGTCATCATACTATTCGTAGGGATGGTGTCTATGTACACTTTATTGGTATTTACTTAGCTTAGTCAGGTACAAGGCCACACATGCAGGGTCAAACTCTTACGATGGTGGTAATGGTCTGCTTGACTAACCCAGTAAAAATTAAGATATAATGATGCATCCTTATATATATATGTTTATATATATATATATAAATATATATATGTGTGTGTGTGTGTGCATGTATGATAATTGTAAAAACATTTTTAGTGAGAACTTCATTTTGTTTGGCATGGTGTTACTCATTAGCAAATTGAACAGCACATGATCTTGTAAATGAATAAAAAAAATGAGCATTGCACGGGGTTTGAACCTGCATCTTTTATTTATTTATCCAATATGGGGGGTGTTGAATTTGCTACTGGGTAACACCATGTTGAACAAAATACAGTTCCTACTAAAATGTCTCCATATTTATTACATTCTGTCGGACATAAGTTGTCCATCCACTTGTGTGAGTGTGTATGATAAGTGCCCAATGAGTCATTTGGGAAATTTGAGAAAATTAGATTCAAAGTGTTATTTTAGAGCTCTAATGCTAATTTTTTTTCCCTTTTGAGGCTTGAGCACTCTACATTAGGATTGTGATGCATATCACTATGAATCTTTCATATATTCATCATGTTGCTTAAACACCACTGATTTTGTTTTTGTTAAAAGTTTGGTGAATATTGTCATTTTTTGACCAAGTTACACCCACAATATTTTTTTTTTTTTTTGTGGTTAGGATGCTCATTGTAGTCGTGTTTTGAAGCTTTGATACTTAGTTTTTGATTTTAACATGCATAACAATGTTTGTAAAAGAACTTATAGTGTGAATAAGCCAAACATGGAAGCTTTTGTTTTTGTTGGTGGAAAAAAGCAAAAAATCTTACTTCATGCATTATAATTTTATAAGTATTCAAGATTTATCAATGTAATATGCATCAGAATCATAATGCAGAAAAAAATGAGCATAGCTCTAAAAATAATGAGAAATATTGTGAGCAAAAGTTTGTCAAACTTTGAATCTGATTTTCTCGGCTTTTTAAAAATGATCTGTTGGGTATTTATCATGCTCGTCTATTCATATCATCTCATCAACAAAACTGTATTACATATATTTTCTGTGCGACGAAACAGTATTAGTTAGTTAGTGGAGCCCCACATCATCATCACCAGGAGACGTGCCCCTCCAAGCTCTCATGATGCCTGTCTACCAGTCTCTTTCATATTGATTTCCTCTTGGATTTTCATTTCTTTCAGGCATATTTTGTCTAGTTAGTATTTTTTTGTTAAGTCCTGGTTAGATTGTTTTTTTTTTCTCTTTGTATTTTACTGTTGAATGCCTCACATATTAAATGTTGCTTCATTTGTTGGCCAAACAAGAGAACACTGTCTTACCTGAACAATTTGAAATTATAAGAAATGAAAAGGTTTTAACAATACAACTTTATTCCCCCCCCCCCCCGTCTTGATTTCTCTTAATCAATTAAGATTGATATTGATTTCCTATTGAATTATCATTTTTAGGCTAGGAGAAAAATTATCTCAATGTTGACTGAATGATTTTCAAATCCAATGTATTTATCTCTTTCTTGGAGAAATATCATGTCTTGTTTGCATTTTTGTATGTTTTGGTCTAGTTCCTTTTCCATATGTTGTTGTTGTTATTCGCTCTGTATATGTAGTGTTCTTGCCTGAGTCTGACAGGTTTGGAGCTTCTTGAGAACTCATTAGATTGAGAATTAGCCATTTTTATTCACTGACCAATTAAGTGCTGCTGCTGCTTCTTCTTCTTCTGTTATAGTAGTAGTATAATAATAATAATACCTTCTTATAATTGCAGCTCATAACGATGTCATTTCTGGGATCAGATTTTCACACACAGAAAAACATTTGCTTTTTTCTTCATCGTGGGACAAGTCCATCAGGTAATTCCCCAGTTTTATTTTTCTTTATGTAATTCCGATTATCTAGCTTATTTAACACACTGTGTGTGTATTGGTTGGTCCGGAATTTGTCGTATTTTCATGCTTTAGTTTTTCCCCTTAAATGACTTCCAGTATTTGTAAGAGAAAGATTATTGTATATAACAATATTTGAATTCTGTGACAATTTCTCAATTGAAATAGTTTTATATCGTCTCTTTATATTCTGAGCTTTTATTTAATTGCAACTGAAAAATATTGCCTTCATTTTCTAATGGCAAAGGTTTTAGTACTTTTAATAGACATCCCTTTAGAAGCCACATTCATGGAGTGCCCAATGAGGTTTAAAATCACTATGACTTTTTTCTTTTTTTTCCTTAAATTGTTTATTTATTTTTCGAAGTTGACCCTAGGGTAACTGTTTATTGCTATAACCCTCTGTCCAGTATCTTTATTAAAAACGATGAACCAAAACTGTTGCCAAAACATAGGTTTCTCCGGTTCCCAAGTTGGTCTGGCTGGCTATGCATGTATGGTGTATACAGACCATACCAATGGAGCTAGAATTCGCAAGTAATTGTTGTGCTTTCATTAAGGTTTTATCTCTTACCTTTAGCCACTCAATGTTAAAAATGTCGAAAAAATCAAAAAAATCAGAGAATTCAATGGAGAAAAACATAAGTAAATACATGAATTATATTGTTACTGCTTCACTTCATGGATTTTTGCCAAAAATTATAATAATCGATGCTGTCAAATGAGAAATAAATTTACACAGTTAAACCATAGAATTACCTATTTAATGTTAATATAAACACCTAAAATAAAATGAATTTTATTGTGAATAATCAAGCAACCATAGTGAATCCTTTTTTTCATTGTATACAAAATCCATTTTTTCTCCTATATCTTATACATATTATTTATTGTAAATACTAAATCTTATTGTAAATAAATACATTTACAATTGATGCTCTTTTATTTATACATTGTAAACTTACCCCCATCACACAGTATTTTTGTGAATGATAAAATATGAAAGAAAGGCCTTTTCAGTTATTCAAATTGTCCTTTGTTTTCAAGCAAATGAAAAACAGTTGGGAAAATGAAAAGTCGGCCAATCAACTTTTATATATTTTACCCCCTCCCCCTAAAAAAACTTTGAAAAAAAAAATGGAAGCAAAAACAATCTTGAATTTTCTTTTCTGCAGATGTTGGGACACACGAACAGACGCACAGAAGCCAGTTCAGCAGTTTTCAGGTTGATTTTTGAGTGACTTTTTTGCACATTTACAATTCACTTAAATTACATAAATTTGCTGATTTCAACATAAAACATTGATAAACCCCATTTTAGAATTCTGGGAATCAGCTGAAGAAGTGTAACTGGAAAACTCCAAACATTCTAATCCATTTCGGGGAACAACAAACTAATTCTTTTTTATTATACACTGGATAACTCGAACTAGTATACCCATCTTGGTTGTTATAATCACAATGTTACAGCCATTGTACTCTCCAGCTTTCTCCAGATGCCTGTCATAGTTTGTGAACTGAGAATTTTGAACCAAACCATCTGGTTTAGTGGAAGAGGCAAAAAAGTAAGTTTAATGATGAATTAATTAGGAATAATAAACTGATACAAGATATTGTTTAGCATGGAGAGCACAATGAAAATAATCTGAACTTGTGGATAAATTAAAGGCTTTGGTTTGAAATTGAAAGAAGGTTACCAACTATAATGGACACTAATTCTATTTCTAATTCTGCATGTCCAATTTATAGCTTAGAATATGATTGCTTACTCAGCACATTATCAAATATTAACAACTAGTTGACCTTGTGGTGTTGTATATATTCTACTCTAAAATTTCCCCCAAGGTCCATTGAGCATGCATGCCAAATTTGTTTAGGCAAATCAGATTTTGAATATTGTATAGAAATAGATGGAAATCAGATCATTATTATCAAGGTGAGACCATGCAGCCTATTTGGGGCCTACTGGAACCAAAAGTCAAAAGTTAAAAAAAAAGACTGGTTCAACTGAAAATCAAACATTGCAAAATAATATAATAAAAAGATATACATGTATCCATTTTTTCACTCATTTGTTTCTTTGCAGGTTCTGACAAAAATCTCTTGTGTCTTGATATTAATTCTTCTGATTCAAAGTTGGCTGCTGGCACAGAAGCTTCAGATACAAATGAAGTTGACTTATTCATTTGGTAAATATCAATTTTCCTTTAGAAAAAAAAATCATTATTGTATGAAAGGTGTTGCCATTGTTTTTTGGCTTTGCTAAATCAAACTAGGAAAAGAAGTGGGTATTGTGAACACACGACACAAAGTGGCGGGCTGCTGCTATGTAGTGTGCTCACTGAGAGTACACCGGCAACTGCTGCCAGTAATATCACTAGTAATAGTTGCTACTGGTGTTTGTTTCATTTTTGACTCAATTCGGTTGCCTTATTTGAAACTCTGTCAAAACTGTCACCAAAATTCTCAATAGGCTCCTTTAGTTTCAAGTTAGTCCAGCTGGTTGGTTGGCTATATATGCATTGTGTGTACAGGCCACACCAATAGAGCTAGAGGACTGAAATTTCGAACATTTTCTTCTTATCATGTCTACAAAAAACTTTTTAAAATCCCCCCCCCCCATGATAGGTTTTTAGTGGGGGTTCAATTTACAATGTAAGTTTATGCCAAATTGATCCCTGTTTGCAGCATTCATGCTTTTTGAAAATTCGGACTTTCTTCATGATTATTACCCAAAAAAAGAGTTAAGTAACTTATCTATTAATCAACTCGATGTACTATCAAAAGATGTAGGTCATGTGATGGTTTCTATTGAATGACTAACCAGACATGATGTTTCAAAGTCATTAAAAATCAGAAAATATAAAAAGTTGTGGAAAATTGACAGAAAAATAGATAAATTTCGTTATGGTATACATTTTTTTGGTTTGCAATACGTTGATACTAAAATATATATTTGTATAATTTATGCATACATAAATAATTGACAATGCTTCAGCAAAAAGATAATCAAGATGTTACTACAGATACTACCTGTGTTTATGAATCAAAAAAAAAAAAGATGGTAACATTTCAGACAATTAAGGTGAAGGGAATATTTTCTCTCAATTCTTTCATTCTTTGTGGAAGCTATTTCATGCCTCAAGTTCTCTGAACATTTGTGTTGCATCTTATATTTAGAGGCTTAGTGATCTAACAAGGGTTAAATTTTTACTGAGTTCCATCAACCATAAGGGTTTTCCTTCTTTTAATATTATTTATTACAGCCAAATATATGTATACATTTTTGTGCTTATGCTAATTTTTTGATTTGAGATTTGTGAGATAATGATTTCAGGATTTATTGTAAATATCAGAAACTGTCAACGAAAATTGTCAAAATAGGTTTCTTTAGTTTTCAAGTTGGTTTGAATGGTTGGCTATACCATGTGTACTGGCTGTACTTATGGAGCTACAGGGCTGAAAATTTCAACATTTACATTATGTCTTAAAAAAACATTTTGCTTTTGTTTTTTCAAAATTCCCCCTCAAAATAGGTTTTTAGTCTGGGACTCAATTCACAATGTATGTCTCTTCCTAAATTGGTCCCTAGTTTATGCCCAGCTGCATTCATATTTTTTTTTCATTTTGGATGGTAGGGTAATTTAGACTTTCAGACTAGCGATCCAACAAAAGGCAAGAGAAGTAACTTATTCATTGATCACCCCTTTTTCAAATTTTTTTTTTGATCACCTCCACACAGCATGTTGCCAAAAGATGTTAATCACATGACAGTTTCTATTGAGTAACCAACCAGACCTGTTTTATTTATATTCCTTTTAGGGATAGAAGAAAGTCTTCTGTATTAGTAAAGTACACAGATTCCCATCAAGACGACATCACACAAGTAAGATCATTGCTTATGTAATATTCAATAGCTTTGTACACTTATTTCTCTGAGATATTTTGAATTAGTGGTTTCGAAACTTAGGTCTATGAACCCTTGAGGGTCTGACAAATAATGCCCAGGGGTTTATAACACTGTTCCCTCTAAGCCTGACATTGCAAGTCTTGAGGTAGAGAAATCACATCATCCATGACACAGTTATCAAAAGATATGAATATTATACACTGACCTGTACCATATATCTGAATTCAAATAAAGCTAATCTATTTAGAGTAAATATGATTTTTAAAGGTCAAACATTGTTTATGATTGTACTTCATTGATTACAGTCTGAGAAGTAAATGCTAAAAATAGGAGTTCACCAGAATTTTTCCTCTTTAAAAGGGGTCCTTGAGTTTTTGAAGTTTCGAAACCACTATTTTGGATAAAACATTTTCACTATTATTTTATTATTAGTTTTACTCAATTTTATAGGTGTAAATGAGTATGTGTGTCTGTGTATTTTCATCTTGTGTGTGTATGTATATATGTATACATAAATACACATATATAAATTGAAAAAATGCGTGTTGTGTAATATATAAATTGAGAAAACGCGTGTTGTGTAATATATAAATTGAGAAAACGCGTGTTGTGTAATATATAAATTGAGAAAACGCGTGTTGTGTAATATATAAATTGAGAAAACGCGTGTTGTGTAATATATAAATTGAGAAAACGCGTGTTGTGTAATATATAAATTGAGAAAATGCGTGTTGTGTAATATATAGTCCATAACACATATTTTCTCAATTTGTAAAACCAAACAAGAAACAAATGAAAAGGTTTTTATCCATTGTAGATGTTTAATTACAGTGCTCAATATTTAACACAGTAAATAAAGCTATTGCTGCATGAAAAATATCAGAATTACAAGGTGAATGCTAACATTTTGTGCTTCTCACACTCATCAGCAATCAGCCTTATGTTGTTTCCTGTGGATTTGCTGACGAGTGTGAGAGGCAAGAAATGTTAACATGCACCGGGTATATGTCCTTGTAATTCTTTTATACATATACATATGTATAATTAGTTTTTTTCTCAATGTCGTATTTTATGTACATCATTTTATGATGAAAATATTTTTATGTTTCATAAGGAATTTTTACCATGAAATTATCATTTGCAGATATTTTCTTTTTAGGTTTCATTCAATCCTCAAAGTGAAGACATTTTGGCCAGTGGCTCAACTGATGGACTTGTTTGTAAATTTGACCTCACACAACCAACAGAAGATGATGCTCTTCTCTTGACCCTCAATTCACTTTCTTCTGTGGTCAGTTATAGTTTTTTAGATTAATAATTATTATCTTTTACAAAGATATGTGTACTATTTTTTTGTGCTTAGGATATATAGCTAATACACACACACACACACACACACACACATATATATATATATATATATATATATATATATATATATATATATACGTTTTATGTTGTCCCACACAAAATGAAAAATATGCTTGGTGACATTCTACTGTTGTCTTTGAAACCTGTAAGTTTTGAGCAAATGCTCGAACAGTTATCTTTGTATCAGTTTCCACAATGTCCTTTAAATTTTCATCAACAACTTATTGAGTCCATCCTTCAGGGTCATTATCCAGGCACAAATTTTGTGGAACCAACATCAAGCTGTTCTCTCTGACCAAGCTCCCATTCAAAATGCAAAATTGATCTTCTTGGGAGCTTGGAAAGCATTTTTACCGAGTTTGATCTCGTAGAAAAACAATGGTCTGGTTTCCTTTGAGTACAGCATCTATAGAAGTGAGGGATTTTCTTATTGAAACTGGGAAGATGAATCATAAGTTGAAAATTTAAAAGAAAGTTAATATCATGTAGATAGTTGAATATGTATAAGTACATTTCCTGTTTCAGAATTTGTCAGAATCACAATCATGAAGACCAATACAAAAAAAACATCCATTTCATGTAGAACAACCTATTATATGATTGCGGGTAAATTAGATCTTGCATCCATCATAGAAATTGTGTTTGATCTAATTGAAATTTCAGTGTTTATTTACATCTTCCTCAGTACATCATTATGACTAGAAGTGACACATTGCTTATTTATAGGATGCACATATTACTATAGTTCTTCAGTTTTTTAATTTTTTCCTTGATACCAAAATTGGTGATGATGGCTGAGTGTGGTGGGAGGTATATGAGACTGGGATGTGGGAGGAGGGTACATGCTGCCTCTTTATCAGCTTGTTGCAAAATAAACGATGAATGCTGTTTTTGCTTGTCGCCTATCTTTAAAAAAGTGACATAGAGTGAGCTCCTGAAAATTAGGGAATATGTGTATATCCAGATGTCTGGAGTTAGCTTCTTTTCCTGGATGCTATCTTTTTCAATAGGCTTTTTTCCTATTTTTATAATACTATGATCACAAGTACAATTTCTGTTTTGATGGTGGATTTTATTTAGTTTCACTTCAATGCCCCAAATTGTTAAGGAAATTGCCCATTTCATTATTTCATTATGCTTCATTGATTTTGTGACCAGGTTGCTGCAATTAGAAAGAAGGCATAGTGTTTTTTTTTTCTACTTTTCAAACATAAATCCCCATCTAATAGGAAAAGAAAGATATATATATATATATATATATATATATATATATATATATATATATATAAATTAAGCGTACAACTGCTGCTTTCTAGACCACATTTGCTATGCGTGTAATAATTATAGATAAAGACATTTTTGTTTGTTTTTTGTGACAGATTATTACCCATAATGCTTCATTGATTGTTTTTGTTTTTTTTACACCTGTCAATACTCTTTTCTTCTGCAGGCATATGTTGGCTGGTGTACACCTACCCACAATCACATTTACTGTACAACACATATCGACACATTTCATGTATGGGAAGCTGAAGAGGTGAGTTTTTCTTCTTTCTGTCATACACAGTGCACAAGCTCACTCAGTGGCCTCTCACTGTCCACTGAGCAACCATAGGGGAAAGTTTCTGTGCACACATGTGCATTAAAGTCCTTTCTGATTGGTTACCAAATTACATCAAAGCCATGCAGTTGGTTCTTGAGATTCAAAATGGCTAGATTCATTCTGAACAGACCTTTTAAGACCTGCTTCTATTTCAACAAGAGATGATTTAAAAAAAAAGTCCCTGTTGATTGTGGACAAGGCTAAACATTAATTCATAGTGGGACCTTGTCTTCATACAGGGGACGAGGCATTGTTCAAGTTTTATTTTTTGTAACTTATACGCTTTCAACTTTGGTATGAATTAAGTTTTAAGAATTTGTTTTGTTCTAAAACTTTGAGAAGAGTCATTAACGTTCCACATTTCATTTGGTTGATAGTACTCCTTTGTGTTCTCAATGTTGTTACTACTAAGAATCTCCTTGTGCCTCTGTATGGCAACCCCTGTAACTGAGTGCCTGGTGACCTTAGGTTAAACTAGCCAGAGATCTCCGAGCTGCACGGGGCCTCTGAGGTACATGTGTTATTGTCTACCAACCCCTGCCCTACTGTGTTGTGGGTTAGTTGTGGAAGGCTAGAGTTGACAACCTTAGTAGAGAGCTGCAACAAGAGGCATCACAAAAACAGATGATCTGGCACTATCCTTTTGCTCTCCACAACACCTGGTCAACTCTGGTTTTTCCTTTGCCATCAGACTCTGATTGTGTGAGCAAAAATGATGTTACTGGTGGTCTGTGCAGCACCTCCAGCACTAAAATCTCCTTTTCTGCGCAAGAGCCTTTCATCTTAAGAGGATGTGATATTTAATCAAATAAGATGTTCTTACCAGTGTTTCGGCTGATCCATTATCCAGCAAAATAATCCTATGATTTCAGCTGAGGAAATACGGATTATATTCTGACAAAAGCTGAAGAATCTTACCAAACATTGTGATAACTGCATCAAAAACACAAAGGAGTTCAATTGTCAGAATACAATTTTGAATTATTTGTTCTATATTCATAATTCATAGCTACTCATCTGACCTAGTTTTATCTAGTCTATAGATTTCAGTGAAAAATACAAATTTTTCTAAGTTTCAACTCATAATTAGATGATGTGATCTATATATAAGTGACTTTTGTATTTAGTAAATATGGCTGTTATATAGATTTCCAGAGAGCTTCTGAAACTTATTTGTAATACTTCTACTTCTGATGATGTCTAACTACTGCCATGTTATGATAAAATCAAAGAGAAGTCTTGAGATTTAGTGTGTCTTGGTTCTTCTACTATTATTGATTTTTACTAGTTTCTCTACTTTCATTTTCTATATCTTGCAACTTACTCAGGACATCAGTCTATGGCAGTGAGTAAAATGCACAGATAGGAAATAAAGTATAAGCTCTTAGTGAGGCTTGAACTCGCGTCCCTTTCTGCCTCAGGTAACTGACTAAGCTACAAGAACCCTACAGTTGGCAAAAGATCAAATTTAACATTCAAACTAATCCTTCATTCTGGCCTGAGTAAGTTGCAATAAAAAGCAACTAAAAAAGAATTTAGATGAAAGAAAACAGGTTTAGTTGGTCATTCAGTTGAAACTGTCATATGACCAATGTCTTTTGGCTGCATGCCGTGTTGGGTGATGAATTGAAAAATTGGAAAAAGGGGTGTAAAGAATAAATCATCTCTCATCAGTTTTAGGGCGGTGATCACTAACAAAAAGTCTGAATTTTCAAAAATCAATTGCGAATGCTGCTGGACGCAATCTGAGGGACCGATTTAGCATGAATTGACATTGCAGATTGAACACCCAACTAAAAAATATCTAAAAAACAAAATTTTTTTTTCTCAACATAATAAGGGATAAATACTTAAATTTCCAGCCCTCTAGTAGCTCAATTGGTGTAGCCTGTACGTGCAATAGCCAGCTAGACTGATTTAAAAACTGAAGAAACCCATGTTTGCTGTATTGGTGACAGTTTTGGTTCATGGTGTCTTATTTTGTTTGACTCTCGTATATTTTGAAATTTTGCATTTCTTTTTTAGGGTGATGACATTATCCAGGTCACAGACTTGAAAGAAAAATTAAATGCAAGTATTTTTATTGCTATTTCCTCCTTTATATCTATTATGCTACCCTAATTTTTTTTGACTTCTACACGGAAAAATAATCACTTACCCAAATGCTTAGCTTCTACCATTTTCTACAAAAGAGTTCTCTTTGAGCATGTATTCAGTGATTACAGAAAGGGTGCTGATGAAAGTCGGTACTAAATTTGTTTTGTAGGTGCTGTTTAAGTTCTCTTAATTTTGTGTGGTTAAGATTTGATTCTGCAAATCAGCCTAATTTTTTCTCAAAATGCATCATTCATGCAGTTTGATCTGCTCTGATTGAATATGACTTTCATTTCTTTCGGCCATTTTTCATTTTTGAGAAAAGCTAAATTTTAAAGTGGAAACAAGTGAATTGGCTCTAAAGTTGGGTTTCTAATTACAATGTAAATATAATCCTAAACTGGACCTATACGTAAAATGAAATTGCAAGCATGATTGGGTAGGATTCATAAAACACAGAGAAACATGCAAAAACATGTAAAAAAATGGCTGACCTTGAAATTCTTTGAATCTATAGATCAAATGAAGAAATGTTACTTTTGTCAAACTCCGGACCAAGTTGGAGTTGACTTTGTCCCCCCCCCCCAACAAGAACAAGAACAAGGTACAATCCTCATTTAATTCAAGGGAGTTAACTCTTCACTGTTTGTCATGGTGAACCGAAATGATATATAAAATTAACATATCTCTGTGATTTGAAACGACTTACTGATTGGTAGGCAGTTCTCTTACCAGCCAACCTAAACTGATAAGTTTTCCATATCTATGAATTCATCTATTATACATATAAAAGAAAGGTTGCAGTAATCCTCTTTGATCGGAATAAAAGTAGGAGTGGAGTTTGACCCTGCAGTAGCCAGGCTTTAGTGGAGTTTGACCCTGCAGTAGCCAGGCTTTAGTGGAGTTTGACACTGCAGTAGCCAGGCTTTAGTGGAGTTTGACACTGCAGTAGCCAGGCTTTTTTCATCATATGTTGTCTTGTTTGAGGTTTGAACCTTCAAGACATTATAAGTATATTTTATAAGCTATGAATACTTAAACAATCTAGTTTTTCTATGTAAGATTTCATATTTAAATAATTGTTTGATTTTTGTAGGATGAAATTGAATACATTGTTGACTATATTGGAAGTACGGATCCTGATCACTGGTTAATACTTGGTGGAACACACAAGTAAGTAATATGTGGTACATTTTATTTCCCTTTTGTAATCCTATCATGATTTCCTAGGGAAAGGGATTTAATTCTATTTGCTCTACTAAAATAAATTGTACCCATACGTGTTTGATTTTCCAACCACTCTTTAGATCCAGACAAAATTACAAGCAAACACTTTCTTGCAGCTTTCACATTAGTTCACTGAGTGGCCACAAGTAGCGTTGCATGTGGAGCCATCTATTGAATATTTATACTGTGGTGGTTGTTACTGCTCCACTGATTTTCTAAAATTGCTTGTACGTATTGATGCAATAAAAAGTTGAAGTGTTGAGAGAATTCTACCACTGTGTTTTGCCGCATAAACTGCGTGAGATGTATGCTATTGGCCCATCAACTGTGTATGATATTTAAAAAAACAAAGGGAAAAAATAATGCAATTATTAACAGAGAATTATTCTGAGAAGTGAACAAGCTTTAAAAAACTATAAAATCTGGCAAGAGTATTGAGCTTGATCAAGTATTGGTTGAATGGTTTTAACAATATTTGTGTGATGAAGTAGATGTCAGGCAGTGTGTTCATGAAACAAACTAAGTTATACCAGAAATAACTTATGTTAGAATATGGGTATAATTACAGTGGAGGATGGTTTCAAAGGTTTGAGAAACATTATGGAGTCTCTATGCTCAAAGTGTATGGTGAAAAATATTCCACAAACCATTGTATGTCATATATAGTCTAGAAAGCTTGACGATTGTACCACGGACATAAAACTCGGAGTCACCACAAAGAGCTTAATTTTCTATTCTTACCTATCAACTTAACAAAATATCTGCTGAAAAAAAAAAACATTAAATTGTAATAAAACCTTGAGCAGTGTGGAAAATTTTTGAACAAACCTCACAAATCAAGGTATACCCGTGTGTGTGTATATGTTTCTATATTTATGTAATGAAAATAATATAATGTAATGAACTTGATATCTGTGTGTTCCATTTATTCACAAAAGTGATTAATTTCAAAATTACATACCTCTTTCTTTTTTTTTTTTTTTTTTTTTTTTTAGAGGAGACTTGAGTATTTTGCAGTTATCCAACAAAGATGAAGTAAAAACTCTTTCCTCTTTGACTGGAGGACACAAGGCCACAGTACGATGCCTCAAGTGGGATGAACATGTAAGTAATATTTTCTCTCTTTCTGATTTATGTTACTATTATATGAATGCAGCAAGACCAACACTCCCCAAGAGTGGGCTATTACGAATATTTCTATATAGTTCGGAGTAGTATCAGTATTGAATGATCGACTTTTTTGAATCTGTATTACGTTAGATCTGTTCAATTGCTGAAACTACCATGGAGGTTTTTGCATCTACTCATTTTATAAAGAGGCTTTTAGTATTTTCTGTGTCCCTGTAAATAATAATGTAAAATTAAATGAATGTTTTGACGTATTTATTTCACGAATCCTTGTATTCATGATACCACAGGTTTTCATAAATGAATAGGTTTGGTGAGTATATAATATATATTTATGTATATACGCACACTCATTCAGGTGGGGCTCCTATTTTGTACAGATGCATTCCAAAAGAAATGGACAATCTGTGAGCTCTGTCAAATCTGAGAACAATAACAGGTGAAACTCTTTCTTTGTCTGCTCCTACTTTGGAATATGATCGTCCAAAGTATAAACTTCACCTGAAATTCATTAGCCAGAGTCAAATTTTCAGAAGGATGAACAAAGTGTTTTGAGACATTTCTTTCTAACTTGAAATGGATTGACACTTGGCAATCAGGATACTCAAGCTGAGCCCAAGTACTAGAGCCACCACTGATATATATATATATATATATATATATATATATAGTTACATCAAAAAATCTATTGAAAAATTTTTTTGTAATGTTTAGTGTTTAAAGCTGTAAAGCTTTCTAGAGTATATATTGTGAATGTCATTAGAAATCCTTATTTTTAAGTTTGACAGCATTGCTAAATGATCACTAAGTTCATTTTATCATAAGAATATATTGGTTTTACTTTAGTTTCTGTAATCACTTAATGAGAATTTTGTGAGATTTTAATTCTTAAAAATGCAGTATGATTTTGTTCCTTTGCATAAAATATCTAGCATCATAGCAATGGTTTGTTTTTGGTTTTACATTTTCAGAGCAACAGTTTGGTGACTGGAGCTGAAGATTCCATGATGTGTCTTTGGTCTAATAAACCTGGATCTGCTACAGAAGGACTAAAAACAGCAGTAAGTAACTTGTATTTGATTATCCTCCTTCTTTTTTTTTTTTTTTTTTTTTGCTTGTATCATAATGTTTTGACCAGTTTGTCCCCAGGTCTTTAATTCTATTTTAAGCAACACTGCTAATCAGGCCAAAAGTAGATTTAACATTAGGAAAAAATTACAACTAAATACATTGCAAAACAATTTGGTCAAAATGTGAAAAACGAAAAAAATTACAAGGTTGTCTGAATAGGAACATTTAATACGTTGAGGTGGTTTACCATTGCATTGCTTCAGAATCTAATCGCCATAGTACCGTTAAACTGGTAAGAGCTTGTACCTCAAACTGTAGTACCAGTTAACCAGTACAATGCTTTAGCATGTAATCATTGTAGTACTTGTAAACTGGCAGGAGTATGCACCTCAATTTTAGAATCCATAAAATAGCTTGAAACGTAGTATTCTCCATACCTTTAGGAACAGGGAAAATCTTCTGGTGGCACTCTTTCTCTACATATTTCAGAAAATATTTTTGAACATTTTTGTGTCCATATGAAGATGAATCAAGACGCTGACTCAGGTGTTCAGGAGTGAAGAGAAGGTGTTATTTGAATTGTTTGAATCTGATGATGAAATGTTTTATGATGAAGACTATCCCAAGTGTTAGTGTCCTGGGATAATGTTTTGGCAATGTTCAGGTCACAGGGTTCAGTGGGTTAATACACACACATACATATATATATATATATATACACACAAACACACAATACAAATCAGGAACATGATATAATACCATATCCAATGTGTGAAGAGTTTATTTCAAAAAGTGCTTAATACATTCAGCATCAAACAGTTGATTCAGAGAAGAGTTTAAAATATAATGGAGTAAAGATTCGCTGTACAAACATGTTTATATTTCTGCTCTATTTGGACTTCTTCAGAGTATGATTGGGTTTATTTTAGATTCCTATTTAGGACATCTTTTGAGTGTGTTTGTGTATATATATATATATAATATATATATATATATATATATATATATATATATATATATATATATGATATATCTATATTTATATATGAATGATATTTTAAAATCATTTGTTGATGTTTTACTGGCATGATAAATTATACTAACTTCAAGAGGAAGTAAAATTGTTTATTACATAGTAATGAACAAGAGTTCTGTGTACTAGGTGATCCCTGAATCATAAAATGGCTTCAAAATTTTGATTTTTAAAATTGAACTGAAATCAAACTTACATTTTCAAACCTTTCTAAAACCTTTCAATCACCATTTCAAAGTATTGTTGTACACTTCAGCAAATCATTCTGCATGTATGAGGGGATGCTGAAAAGTTTTTGGCTTAAGAAACAAAGTGAGATCTCGGCCTGACCCACTTCCTAAAATCTAAGCATCATTTTGTCACTGTAGCTGGAAAGAATGTTCTTTTTATATTGAAAAATGCCAATTTGCAGATTCCTTGCACTTATTTTTGAATTTATTTCCAGATCATTCTCTTCTTGATCAGTCCAAAAGCTTTTTGGCACCTCCTTGAAATGATGAGAGAAAAACACCCTGATCTTTTGTCATGTAAAGATACTCTGTGGTTGCAAAGATTCATCTCATAAATGATCTTTCTTTTTTTTTTTCTTTTCCAGAATAAGCTGAAGATGAAAAAAGGAATGAAAAAATTCCTGCCATATTGAAATAATCAGCTCATTAAACTCGTCTTTTCATAACAAATACGTGAGTTTCTCAAAAATTCACTCTCATGAAATTTCTTGTTTTTGATAAAAACAATCAGCTTTTTGTTTTTTCAAATACATCACCTTGTGATGTGCCAAGACATTGATGTTTCCCAGGGTCATTAGGTGTTTAAGAGCTTTCACAATCAGTTATCTTTAACAGGTGATCCAGCTGGGGTTGGTCAAGCCCTAGCTTGTATCCAGGTAGCTCTACCTCACCCACAGCTCTCAAAGATATACTTCATGAATTTTTAAATAAATTATCTTTTTTAATTAGTTTGTTTTTTGTGTGTTTTCCTTTTTTATGTTTCTGTTGACTTTTTTTCAAAACAATTACAAACGTCTTAGAAACCATCAACCAAAACTGTCACAATAGGTTTATCTCAGTTTTTAAGTAGGTCTGGCTATGTGTGTATGTTTGTATCACATGTACAGGTCATACTAATGTAGCTAGATAGCTGAAAATTCAAACATTCACTCCTTATTATGTCTAGAAAAAACGTCTTTTATTTTTAAAAAAATCCATCCCCTCCCAGTAGGTTTTTAGTGGGAGGTTCAATTTACTTTCAGTTGATCACCTCCAACAGGGCATGCCACCAGAAGACATTCATCATATGATGGTTTCTATTGAGTGACTAACCAGACATGTCATTAATTTTTGACTAGTATTTTTTTTGGTCTTAATTTCAATTGCTTTTCATAAAATATTTGAGATGATATTTCTACTAGTATCACTAGTATATGTAAAGAAACATCAAAGATGGCAGCATTAAACTTTTGGGGAAAATAAAGAGTAAGGCTATATGATTAGATTTGATCTTCTGCAAATATTCAAGCTTTTAATTACGCTTAGCCTGAGCAGGAGAAAATACGGTCCAGACCCTCTGGATTCATGTCTGTATAATGATACGCTCGTATTGTTCAATCTTTCTATATCTCCACGTGGCCCTTAACATTGTGTCATCCTATTCTGCAGCTGTTGATAAAAAATTACTAAAATCAACCGTATGCGCAGATTTTCAGCTAATTACTGCAGAAGGCCTAAATGGCGCCTTTGACTCTATTATGAGTTAAAAACTGATTTTAGGTGTATCTAATTCTATATCTCTGGTTACAGGACACATTTTAGCTACTTTGAGGTCACATACAAATGAATGTAATCAGACTTTTGATATCATCTAGATAGATACAGGGAAACCAAATCATTATTATCAGTAAGAGGGTGAATGCTGATCCCACATTATTGTTTTTGAATTTTTGGCACAATAATGTTTTAGGGGAAAGATGCATTATTCAGTCTTCAGTAGAGTGTGTAATTAAAAGGACGACTCTTTTTAATTACACAGTCCTTGTTTGGATTGAAGTTTTCAAAATTTTGTGAAACTATTTCTTCACAAAATTTTTTTAATGTTGTTAAAGAGGTCTGAATTCTACATTTCATCCTTGTTTTTTATTAAATTACTTTGAAGTTTGATTGTGAAATCCTTGTTTCAATAAAATCAAATTGAAGTTTTTGGTAACAGAGTGGCCTAAAATATGCAATTTCTGTCCAAAGGGAATGGTGTAAATAATTTTTAATACATCTTAACACCAGACAATTTTATTTTTCTACTTCTTTGATGTCGAAATTAATAGACTAACCGACTTTTCATTTCCTATATGAATTTAATTAAATTTCATTTTGAAATATGTCTGCAAAAATAAGTTTATCACAACTTTGATTGTAAATGCCACCTGACCCTATAGCCTATGCTCCCACATAATTTCATTGAAAACTTTTGGAGATATTGTGTGGACATATAGCTGCAACGTAGGGAGGTAACTGAAAATTCCTGTATCTGCCCTAAACTTCAATCAATTCATCCTAATGTGCATAGGCTAATAGACACAAGTGAATACATATACCTCTTCATTGGCAGAAGTAAAAAAAAACAAACAAACAAAACCCTCAAGAAACCAGTTTTGCGACGAGTTTTTCCTCCTATCTGTATGGCCGCCCACAAAAAATTATGCCATGCAGTAAAAATTCAATGCTACGCATAGTATAGGATTGAATAGTCATGAATAAATAGTATTAAAAAAAAAAATACACTGAATAAATCATTTCTTTTATCATACAGTAAGAGGGTAGGGAGAAAGGAGGCAGAAAAGAAAGTCAAGTTGAATAAAAAGCTAGGAAGAGAGAGAGAGGAAAGTTTGGCAGTTTACTAATGGTGGGGAAGGTAAAAAGATTTTTGTATATGAAACTAATCCCATGTATAATATTTTGATAAAACCATAGATTGGCAACAAAGATTGAAAGGCATGAGAGAGAAAATAAAAATTTATACATAAAGAGCAAGAGACAAACGAATAATGGGTTATCCTGCTAGTTAGCCACTTTTCTCTTTTAGCTTTCACTTAATTAGGATTTATTAGCTAGAATATTTGCTCTTATGGGCGTTTATAAATTTGCTGTCAAAAAAATGGGTGATGCTATCGATAAGTAGCGTAAATTCGCAATTTCAGTCAGAACAATGTGATTTATTTTCAATATCTTATCACCAAAGAGTAGGATTTATATAGTTTTGGTTTATTTTTTAAATTTTAAATCAGATGACTAACCGACCTACCGATTGTAAAGTTTCACATCCTTGTACACTCAATGTTAAAACTGGGACACAACTAAAATAATTAAGATTTTAATGTGTTTTAAGCAATGATGTAATTTAAATTTTTTGCTTTTGTGTTTCTTTCATTCAAATATTATTAGAATTTTTAGAATTTTTTTCCTTTGTACGCCCTTTTTGGCATTGAGTGAGCAGAGGTGTTTGGTTTATTACAACTTTGATTGTAAACTTCCAGAGAATGAATATATCAGTTGATAAGTGATAGTTTTTGTTAATTTTCAGTAAAGAAACCTATGCTTTTTTTCTGCATTTTAAACCATTGGCAAAACTTGCTACAGAAGATCATTTGTATACATATATTCATTTTATGAAAATTAACTAAGTTTTAAAAAAGCTTCTACCCATGAACATATATAAAAATGTTATCATTAAAACACTTTTATGGGTCATTTGTAAATTTGGAAGTAAATTTAATATTATGATGTACATAAAAAGTGATAAGATTTGTTTTATTCCAATGTATTCATTTAATCATTAAAAAAATATTTTCCTTAAAGAAAACAAAATTATTATCAACTCCTGTTTCTAATTTTTGTACGCTTCCTATGTAAATACAACTTTTCTTGGAGAACAAAGTTTTTGTTAGAGCAAAAATGTAGGAAATATAGTCAATAGTTTAAAATGCTAAAAACAGCATGGACCACTCTGCCAAAAAATAGCCAGTTTTAGCCGAACCTCTTAGAGATAGGTGCAGAAAGGGAGTGGAATTCTCAGCAGTTGAATTGTGGCTATTTAGAGGGAGATTTTCTCTCCTCTTCAGTTCCTCTCTAAACTAATCAATGTTCTCCCTCTTACTCTTCCACTCTTTGTAGAAACACAACAAGGTAACTACCCCTTCCTTGACTCTGGCTGAAGAAGCAAGCTACCAATGGCATATGACTGTTGATGGGCACAAAATTTGTGTCTATTTCAACATGAATTTTCATTCTAAATAGACCCCCCCCCCCGAAAAAAAAACAAACTATTGGGTGGGGTTGATGATCTCCAGAAATTAATTTGCTAAAAACATTATCCAGAAAATTTCATGGGGTTATGTTGACTAGTTTTTGTGGATGGCAAGCACAAGTCTTTTAAATAAAATATGAGATTTAAAACCAATTTTCCTCAATCTAATTTGAACAAAAACTTTAAAAAGTCTGTTTGCTGTTTCTGTTGTCCCAGTGAATACAACATGATAATCAATGCAAGAGAATATTGAAAGACTCTTGTATACATTGGTATGAGTTGTGTAGTGCAGTCTCTTCTTTAGCACTTGCAGAATTGCTTTATTTTCGCATCTCACTCTCAAACACTGACCATATTTCTGTCGTACCACGTTAGAGGTAAAATTAAGAGTTAGTAATTGGGGAGTTATTTGAGTATAAGATAAAATAAAACCATTCTTCAAACTCTGTTGGAGGGACTGCAATTCTTTTTTGGATCATACTACTTAACATGTTCATAACTCCCAGTAAAAAATTACAAATACAGGCACCAATACAATAAAAGTGGAGTGCAGTAGATTGCTCAGTAGTCAGGGCCGTATTTAAGGTAGTGCAAACTGTGCAGCTGCCCAGGGACTCTTGAAAATATTTCAATATTTTTATTATTTCGTGGTAAAAAAGTAAACAACTCAACAAAAACTCGTTTGTGAATTTATCATCTTACATAGAGATAGATTATTGATCCGTAAAGGACTTTGCATTAAATTAAACATCATAATTTCATAAATAAAAAAAAAAGAAAAGGGACCCTGAGAAATGTTATGCACTTGGCTTCATCAATGTAAAATTCGGCCCTGTCAGAAGCACAGAAGTACTGGAACTAGAGAGAGAGGCAAGTGAAAATTATTGACTCACTGCAGTGATTTTCAAACTTTGTTGCACAAAGATAAGCTAAGAAATATGTTCAGCTTATGCAGCACACCAACTATAAAAGTGAAATGAATTACAACAAACCCTGTCAGGTTTGGAGGGAACACTCCTGCAACCCACCCAACAGCATTATTTGTCGGACCCCCAGGGGTTCATGGAATCCAGTTTTGAAACCATTGTTCTAAACAAATACTAAATATAATTTTGTCAACGATTTTATGTAAAAATATCAGAAATTGTCGAATTGATAAAATATTTAAAGAAAAATACCCACTGATATGATTATTGTTTGATTCTAATATTTTATATTGTTAGACACTTGAAAGTGCGGAATCAAAAAAACAAAATAGATAAAAATTCCCAGTGAAATCATTAATTTTTTCATTCTTTTATTTGATATTGTTAGCCATACTTATGAACTTATATATGAAGAAATTGAAACCCAAGATTAAAAAAAAAAGAGCCTCAAACATGTATAAAAGATCATTAACAAAATCAGATTCAGTATATATTAGATAGTTACAATGTGGATGTAGACAAACTACATGAATTGCGGCTTTATCTGCCACAAGACCACAAAAATGTGAAGATGGTTGTAAGACGTTTCGGCGCAGACATTTTGGCTGCAGATATTTTGATCGCGAACGTTTCGACCTCGTCTTGTTTTAAAGGCGAAACTAACTACATAATTAATGTATTTACATCTGTTCTTCCTTCATAAATTCTCTTATCTTTATTTATTGAGTGTATGCAGGTATGAAATTTTCACGCACATATAAGATCACTCAATTATTCTCCCCGATTTTTTTGCCAATTGGTAAAAAAAAACAACCTTGACATGTTTATTCAATTTTTATACAAAATAAAAAATAAATAAATGTAAATTAGCTATAAAAAGTTTTAAAAAAAAGATTGATGAGTCACTAAACAGCAAGCTTACATTTTATGCGACAATTCTATTTAATTTTGAATTACACTTAGCCGTTGTCATTTTCCCCTTTAAAAATAGTACGCGGTTGAAATATCTGCGGTCAGGAAGTCTGTTTTACATGTCGTGGTATAAGGCTGATAAAGTGTATGTTTTGGGGCAGGGATATTAACTTGGAATCAGGTAAGTTTGGATTCGTCTCCGAAGCTAGTAATCGTTTTGGTGAAGTTACATCTAAAGTAAATGTCACTTATAAAATTTTGAGTGTGAGTTGAATCAAAACTCCGAATAAGCCTGCAAAATCGGAATTCTGAGATTTTTCATTAGCGGGAATAAAATTACTACGGTCAACATTTTACGTCTTACACCGCACACAATCTTCTACACCGGCCTTGCTTGTTATTGTGATAGCTTCATGTTTTCACGAATCGTTGCTGTGTAATTTAAAAAGAACTGTTGGTGCGCGATTTCTACCATGCCTTTGATCATTTATGGAAAACCTCTAGGGGTTACCGTACCAAAACCTTTGCGGGAACTTTGGGAAAGATGTCCTAAATTGAAGGTAAGTGTTTTTAGTTTTTTTGCACATAAAATTTACCGCTGTGATATTTTTCCATTATGTTAACAAAACAAACAGCAACAAAAAAAAATGAATAAATAAAATAAAAATAGATAAAGAATTGTTATGAATATTGTCCTTTTGATTCGTACACTTGGTGGAGGGGAGATTTTCAAGCGGCGAAAGTTTTAAAAAATTAACCCGACGGGAGTGCCCCGTCATGCCATTGTGTAAAGAAATAGGAAGCTTAGCAGCCGACTATAACTGAGCAAGTGTGTTAGAAGTAGAGTTTCGTTTGCCAGAGGTCGGGGTTCGAGCCCAGATGGAAAACCAGTTTTGAATTCTCATTTTTAGGCAGACTGGGACTCCCTACTTGGAAGAAGTTGTCTTGATTTTATGCTATATACTAACAAAAATAAACTAAGGACCAATTTAAGCTTGCATTGTAGATTGACCACCCCTCATAAAAACTTATTTTAGGATGGAATTTGGGAAAAACAAAAAAAAAACCTTATTCATTTCTAGACATAAGTAAATGTTGAAATTTCCAGCCCTCTATCTCTATTAGTGCGGCCTGTGTACGTGTAATAGGTAATTGTTTGGACAAGCTTCGCAAAGAAAAAAAAGGTTACTACAATAGATATGTACATAAGAGCAAAAAGTGTAAATTATGCACACAATTCAGAACAAATAGGAGGCTGTAGAGTGACTCCTTTATTTTTAGTTGAAATTGAATATGAAAATAAACATTTGCTCATTTGAAACTCCAACTTCCTCAGTCACTCCTCTCTTTCTGGGATCGGTATTATTTCGCTGGCCTCCTGGCCAATTCGAACTGTGCCATTTTTTTCCATCGTGACCAATCACTGTTTTAAAGATTGCTAATTTCATTTCACAGATGTTGAAGTATCTCTCATATGCTCGGCTACTCAATCGTGACCTCTTCTCTTGCTCAAAAACGTCTATTCAAATCTCCATCTCCCATGAATGAAATGATGACGCATTTACTATACTACAGTCATGGTTAACTATCTTCGAATTCTCCTTACTTTAGGAAGTGCTCATGGTTTAAACCCCATATGTTTCTTGTGACTTAAATAGTTTTCCGTTGTATACTTTTCAGTGTCTGAGAATGCCCCCCAAGTTGCTCTCGGTGATCATCAATTCGAGTGCAGTACACCACCCTCAACTTGGCAGTTAGGCATACCACTGATACCCCATCTCCATGATCATTTCTTGGTCTTCCAAAATATCAAGCCTTATGGATTTAAAGCATTTCAGTTTCCTCAGCTACATTAATGCATGGTTACCGCAACTACTTTGCATGGAGCTCCTACCTTTGCTTAGATCTTATATCTTCCTCTTCTACCTGGCTACAAGTTTAAACTACATACCCATTCTATCATGGATCCCATCTCCTTCCTTAATAACCTAATAAACAACTTTCCTCTTCACTATAAAGATGCTATGTAGTAATCTGATCTAAACAGGCCTCTTATATCATGATCAATGTTATTAATGTTTACATGTATTTTCTTCTCAGCCCTATATGTATTGTTATAAATGTCTCATCATTAAATGTGCGTCCTATTTGTTTGTCCAAACATTTGTACATGTCTTTATTAGGATTATAAACTCTGTTTACTCTCCATGTCCATATCTGTACTTGCCACACGTATTCGTCTTCCTGTTATAGCGATTATCAACTGCCTTCCTTCATCAACATGTATAATCACGTCAACATGTGATGGTAAAAACAAAACACTTGAATACAAATTCTGTTATCCTCAACAACTACAATATCCAGTCACTACACAGAACCCAACTACCATTACTACTCTCCCTCACACAATATAGGAACCATCATACCTATAACTTTACTTCATATATGAGTTTGTGTGGAGAAATACTGTAAGAAATGTCAAAGAAAATTTATTCAATCATTTTATGATATCAATTTCAACTGTATATTCATATTGGTATCACAGATATTAAAAAAAATATTTGATCTTTTCCTGTTAATTGAAACCCTTGTCGTAAACTGTTACATTGACCCTAATCTCTAAACCTAAACTATATCCTTTGTAGTTGAATCTAAAATACAGTTTAAATGGTAATATTTTCTGCTTTCATTTGTTCTGTAATGAGAAATTACCTCCCTTTTTTTCTTCGTAACCCTCGTCTAAACTATTACTGCATGATACATACTTGGAGACATACATACATAACCAGCCAGATCCGCATAAAAACTGAAAAAAAAACATGTTGTTATTTTCTAATAACCAGGCTTTGGCTTACACTGGAAACTTAAAATATATGATTTACTCGGTAATCTCTGCGAAAAAAATTCATGGATATATTCGATTTTCTATGCAATGATTTCTCTTTAGAGATGAAACCATTGAACTCGTTTCAGTGGAAGAGTCCATAGTTTCAAATGGTAGGTAGAAGATATTCTTATCAGCAAAATTGTTACTCTAAAGTGGAAAAGTCCATTGTTATGGATAGAGAAACAAATAGAAAAAATCTAACTTCATTGTACAAGTAGATTAAATATATTTGTTTGTGGTTTGAATGTCTGATTTGAAAATTTTTTTTTATTGGTGCATTTTTTTATAAAACACATTCATACAGTACCTGCTTTCTGTAAATTGTGGGTTGACTCGGTGATTGATAACCATAATCGAAAATGTTCATGTTTTATTTTCGATAGAAAATAAACTTATTTGAAAATGTCAACCAAAACTGTCAAAATAGGTTTCTTCAGTTTTCAGGTCGATCTGGCTTTCAGGGATGATAATTCATCTATTCTCTTTGTGTACAGGAAGCTTCTGAAAAACTTCGAGATATTCCTGTCAAAGAACTCAATCCGAAAGGTCTTTTATATGTAGGCCAGCATGAATATGCCGGTACTTCCCCAGCTGATGGTAAGTACGCTTGACTTCTCTTTCAGATTTCATTTTATTTTACCCGTATTCTCTATTTTAAAGCCTGGTCTTGAGTTTATATTATGTCCAAGATTTCTCCCAAACAAGTCAATCAATTGACGAATAATCATGTATTTTTCAATTGAATACAGAGAATCTCTTTTCTCATATCGATGGTCATAAAATGCATCGTTATCTTTTTTTAGCTGAATGTATATCTTTTGAAAAAAGATTTCCTACTTGTATTTATTGATGCATTTTTTTTTAAGAAAGAAATTGTACACTTTTACCTACTTTATTAACATTAATTCTTCAGCAATTTGTTACAAAATTATTACTAGTCTCAAACCTGTCTACCCAGAAGGTGTTTATTCTTTTTGTCATTGAAATATAGTGAGAAGCTCTCATCTTTTTATTACTAGCTTTACTTCATCTTATTATTGTTGCAATGAAAAGCAACAATAATGATATCAAGTAATAAAACTCTAGTATGGATGAATAAGTCTGCAGTCAGACATTAGCTGAATTTTGATCTGAAATTTTCACTGTATAATGTTTGATTGATTAATATTCACTACTGATTTCATTGCATTGACAATGAAGGAGATTATGTTGAAAAATAGGTATTTGTTGTGTAAAATGAATGCTCCTCTTCATCGTTAGGCCTTGGACTTATTGATGCACCTACGTAATAATAGTGGAAATGCTCAATCTAAAGAGCAACAATAATAAGATGGAATAAAACTAGTAATATAATGATTATGATAATGCTTTATCTAAAAAAAGAATTAGATGCATTTTTAGAATTTGTAATTACTGTGTAATAATAATGATTTAATGCAACATGTCTATAAAAATTGAGAAAAAAAATTCTTTTTGATTATGCCTCTCATTAAAAAAAAACATGTGATGACTTGCTTTTCAGATTCAATATCTTTCCTTGGTACAGACAGTGCCACAACATGCCACATAGCTGTACTTACAGAAACAGGTAGGCTATTCCCTTTGAAAATAATTGTGAAGGCATTTTAATGTCAACTAAGTCATTCTGTGAATAGAATCAAAAAATGTTTTCAGTGATAATGAAATTCTTTTCTTATTTCATGATGTAAAGTGAAAATGTGTGGGTGTGGACCTTATTGAAACTGATTTTTGATTGCGTACAATGAAAAAATATTCAAAAAAATCCTGCTGATGTTTTCAGTATGATGACTGGAATGCAAGGTTCAGATTTTGACTAAAAGAAAGCCTCATGGCACGTTGATTCCAATATAATGTACTTTTATATGGATAATCCTACTGCACA
Organism: Thysanoteuthis rhombus; assembly: GCA_963457665.1. Taxonomy (NCBI): domain Eukaryota; kingdom Metazoa; phylum Mollusca; class Cephalopoda; order Oegopsida; family Thysanoteuthidae; genus Thysanoteuthis; species Thysanoteuthis major. The sequence goes on from OY735222.1 coordinate 12,503,921, forward strand.
TGTATGAACAGACACTCTCTGGTGGGCTTACTCAGTCGGCAGTGACGTGCCATTGAGTGAATTTGTATACTGAGTAACCATCGCATTTACAATGAACAAGCCTGCTCATTCTCCATGTCTCGTGGAGAGTTCTTTTTGCAAAACATCACATCTCTAAGGTCTGCCCCCCCCCAATTTGTCTCCCTGTCACTTCTGGCTTTGGAAGGGAGGAGATTTTAGACTTTAGATGAGATTAAGGAGAATGCCACAAGGCAGCTGATGGTGATCCTGAAAGAGGTCTTTTCAGACTGTTCTGGAAAGTGGATAGGATGCTGAGATAAGTGTGTTAAGTTCAAAGGGAGTACTAAAAAGAGGAATAAAGTGTCAATGCCCTAGGTAGGCTATTTTTTTCATCAGTATTAGTTGGCTGGATAATTTCCAGACAAACATTTTATATTAGAAACTATCAAACAGAATTGTCAACATAGGTTTCTTCAGTTTTAAGTTGGTCTGGCTGGCTTACAGGTCATACCAATAGAGCTACAGGACTGAAAATTCAAACATTCATTTCTTATTATGTCTAGAAAAAATAATTGAATATTTGAACAACCATAGCATCAAAATTTGAAGTCGTGTAAAAGAAAAAAAATTCCCTTGAAGAATAAATATGGTCAGAATAAATTCTTTTAATGACATTGCTGGCATTTTCCACAGGAAAATATCTAAAATAGAGTAAAAAACAAACTTTCTGGAGAATCTAGATGTTATTTATAAGCCTGTCTAAATAAGCCCCCTAAATTCAATTAAATGAAGCATTGTTAACCATTATTTATTTTTTGCTGGTATCTATTAATTTCTAACTAATATTTCTTTGATTTTAATTGAAAATTAATAATGGTTGACAATGCTCCATCAAATAAACAAGAACTGAAAGTTCAATGAAGGGTCAACTATAAAGTGTAGGTGCCATTATTGCAAGATCCTGAGATCAAGATAAATTTAGGTAAGAAGCATTTTATTGAGGAATCTAAAATCTAACATGAAACAGCTGAGAAAATGGATTCTAATTGATTTTAAAACAATGTTTAAATACTGTTATTGTAGGTCACATGACCCTAAAGGAAAATTTTTTTCAAGTAAGAAGCATCTCATCAAAGGACACTTTTCTACCAAGTTTCAAGTAAATCTAACTCAGAACAGCTGAGAAACAATATAGGGACAGAACTACTGACTGACAGATAGAGCCTATCATAGAGAGGCAAGGATGCCTTTAAAAAATCAAGATGATATTATTATGATTAGTACTAGTAGCATCAGTGAAAACATCAACAAATAGGGTATGTCTATGCAGTTTGATTTGATCTTTTAACCATAGTGTTCTCGTAGACCAGGCAACAGAGCAGCTTATACAGATAATAAAGCTTCCCTCGGCAAAGGAATGCGAGTCTCACAGAGAGCTTGTGTTATATCTTGATCTGTGATGTTTACAAACCCTGTTGGACTAATGGTCTGAGGAAAGGAGTTTCAAGAAAAAGCAACTAAAATCAAGCCGAAAGAAATACAAGTAAAAAATCAATAAATTTTAGTGTTCTTTGTTATTTATTAAGTCTACTTATTGAAAAATCCTCCGATGAATTCTTTGTGAACAGGGGCGTACTGGATACGGGATGCAGTGTTATGCCGAACCTGGCAGTTTCTGTCAGCAAATTTCAAGATGATTTCTCAAAGAATTTTAGTGAATTTATAACAGATGAGATTTCTAAATATACATTCATAGGCCAAGTACAATTTCTTTACCTTTTTTTTAGACACACTCACTTTGTCAGCAAGTACCCTCTCCCTGCCCTGAAAATTATCATTTTGCCCCTGATTGTAAGTGCCTTTCTCAAATTTAGGTTTTCAAACTGGCCAAGTTCTTAAGAATCCAAGACTTTTCTTACAGGTTCTGGTGCCACTTGCATTGGACATTTTGATGGTTCACATAACTCTAAAGGTATTCATGGAATGTTGCAAACAATTCTCAACATAGCAGGTCCCATATCTGGAAGGTAAGCACCTGATCACTCTTCTTGTCTTCCATGTTTCTATAACAGGCATGCATACAAACGTTCACAAATACACACACCTGTATATAATTATTCTGTTGTCCCACATGAAAAATATGCTTGGTGACGCTCTACCGTTGTTTTGAAAATCTGTAAACTTTGAACAAGAGTTTGAACAGTAATCCTTTAATCAGTTTCAACAACATCCCTTGAATTCTTATTATCAACAACTGATTGAAGGTGTTCTCAAACGTCATTATCCAGGTTCATATCTCCGCAGCAAAATTTGTATAACCAACATCCCACTTTCTGAGCAAGTTCCTATTCCAAATGCAAAATTAATCTTCTTGAATAGCGTTTTTACCAAGTTTGAACTCATACAAAAAAATATAGTCTGATTTCCTTTGAAGACATATGATGAATCGGAAGTTGAAAATTTGAAAGGAAGCTAATATCGTATAAATAAATGAATCCGTATAACTGTATTTTCTGTTTCAGAACTTCTTGAAATGACAATCATGAAGACAAATACAAAAAAAAAAAAAATGTTCATTTTGTGTGAGAAAACCTGATATTTTGTAAACATTCAATTTGAATTTCTATTTGGAAAATCCACAATCACCTCTTAGAAAAACTGAGAAGTGAACCATGGCTGTTGTCTGTATACCAAAAGCTTGCTTGATGTCATTGCTTAATTTCATGTCTCTCAATATCTGATCCACTGCTTCAAGGTTTCTGGGCCATTGTGCATCATCCAACACAAACCATTGACAACTCTATCTAAAATAAAACTTTAACCCTTTAAGGACTGACACTTCATTGTAATAACTAAGGGAGATAAATCTACAGGTATATCTTGATTAGTGTGGTTAATTTGATCCAAAATTTTCCACCCTATTCAAAACCGCACTGTGCAAGGTCTTATTAAAATGTTATATGCTTTTTTTTCAGCTTATTCTTAGTTACATTAATTTTTGTAGCAATACCTTAGTTGTACTACATCAAAACCCGCAATAATAAAGGTATTCCTGTACATCTTTCAAAAAAAAATATACAAATATATTCTGTAACATTTTGAAATATGCAATTATTTTGCTGTAATGATTCTTAGAATTTGCAAATGTATGCAATGAACCTTACAGCATGCAAATTTGCGGTGAAACTACCATAACCTCTAAATTTATATTCATGAAGATGAATATCAAAATATTTTGATAAAGTAAAAATATAAAATATTAAATCATAATTAAAGATATCACCCGGAAATATCAAAATGAAATTTAAAAAAAGTAAATATAATAACTAAAAAAGAAAGTGTTAAAATGTATTAAAATATTATTTGACACTAAAGAGAAAAATATACGTATCAATCAAAAGCTTTATGAAATAATTTGTGACTTTTTTCCCCTTGAATAAAAATGAGAGTTGCATCCTGCCTTTGAAATTCAGAAAAAAAGAGTTGTGACACTTTCTTTTATTAAAAAAAAAAAAGAAGTGAAATGTGGTAAAATCTAATGAAAGCATTTTGATCCACTCTTATATTCAGTCAATAAAAGTCACATGGCCTTTGCCATGGAAAGATATACCCCTATGGTAAATTTCAGATTCTTAGGTGCTAAATTGTGGCTACGACTTGGAATGTACAGAAATACTGGCATACTGACATTTGCTTTTATATATAGAGATAATTTTTCTTATCTTGTATTTGCTTCTCAGTTTTTTTTTACCTCCAGGACTTTTTTTTTGCATCAAACCGTTTATTTTAAATTTTTTATTTTTATTTTGACTTGGTTAAGATCCTCCATTGTTTCATCTCTTCTGTCCAATTCTCGTTACCCTGTACGATTGAATTTGGGCAGCATCAACCCCAGGTTAGTACCCTGAAGAAGAGAACCATATTCTAACCTCACTTCTTTCAGAATCCTGTAACACCAAACCACTTATATATAACTTGGAAAGCATGTTCTACCCCAAACCAAAATTTCCCAATTTTAGTCCCTGCTTCCATGTTCCCGGATCTTTTTGGAATGATTAGAAACCGTCAACCAAAACTGTCAACGTAGGTTTCTTCAGTTTTTTAGCCATTCTGGCAAGCTGGCTATGCAGATATGTATCACATATACAGGCTACACCAATGGAGCTAGAGGGCTGAAAATTAAAATATGTACTCTTTTTTAAACTTATAAAAAACTTATTAAAAAAAATACCCCCAAAATAGGTTTTTAGGGGGTTGAGTCCAATTTACAGAATAGTTCTTGCTAAATTCATCCCTTAGTTTGTATCTGGCCACATAAAAGGTGAGAGAGGTAATTTGTTTATTGATCACTGTTTTCCAATTTTTCAATTGATCATCCCCAATACAGTATGCTGCCAAAAGACATTGGTTATGTGACGGTTTCTATTGAATGACTAACCAGACTTGTTTTATCATTAAGCTATATTTGAATTCCTGCTCTTTGTGTTCAGTTTAACACGTTTGGCTATCTTTGCACTAACACATCGGACACCGCCATTTTGGAATTGGATATTTTTGAATGGCTAAAAGTGGCTAGATTTAGAAAAAAAATGGCCATTGGATGAATCTAATTTCCAGATAATGAAATAACACTGATTCATCATCATCATCATCATCATCATTAGTCTTTTAATGTCCTTCGTTGGACATAGACCTTCCCCAGGATTTGCCACACTTCTCTATCATGGGCGTCGCGGAGCCAGTACTTCCTGAATTTGTCTAGCTTGTCTCTCCATCTAATATTCTGCCGGCTTCGGTTGCGCATGTGATCTCAGGGGATCCATGTCGTGAGTTGCGAGTCGTGATGTCTATCAGTTGTCCGCCATCCTTGCGACATTGCCAGCCCACCGCCATTTGAGATTTTTAATGGATTCTATGATGTCCCTGACTCTTGTCTTTTCTTGGATGTAATGTGCTGTCTTGTGGTGTCTCCATGTGAGGCCCAGCATTATTCTTTCATGTGCACGTTGCATGGTTCTCAATTTATGGGTCTGTCTCTTGGTTAGGTTCCATGTTTTGGCTCCATAAGTGACTATTGGGAGGATGCATTGGTTATACACCCTTCTCTTTTGGATTAATGGGATCTTCTTATTTTTGAAGGTTGAGCTAGCTTTGCCAAAGGCTTGTCATCCTATTCGGGAAATAAGAAACACTAACCCTCACCCAAAATTGCAAATACTAAACCTACTACCTAACCATAACTCTTACCTTACCTATAAACTCTTATATTAACCCCATCTACTAACACTAACTCTTAATCCATGCTGTATTGGCCCTAAAGTAAACAGTATTTTAAGATCGAAAATAACGTTATATGAACAATACTAAAAATTCCATTCAAAATGGCCAAATTAAAAGTGGTGATATCTGATGCATTAGTGCAAGGATTGTCATATGTTTTGTGTGTTTTTGCTTTTCCAACATCTTACCTCCAGAAATCATATTTTCATAGACAGTGGGTTTGGCTGAAAGGGGACATGTTAGAATCATAAATTTTGGTCTGTTCCCTGTAAACTTTTGCATAAAAGTTTCTGATCATTACATCTTACACAATTGATTTTACTAAGCGGCTGCACCTTCTAACTGATGTTCCATTTAACAGAAATCTACCGTATATAATCAGGGGTATCCTGTATATGCATACACCTTTTTATCAACCCTTAACATCGTGAGATCTGTTCTTTTTCAGGAGAAAAATAAACATAGTTATTATTATAAATGCATGTAAATTTGTGTGTTTGTGTGTGTGTGTGTGTGCGTGCGTGGTGGCAATACTGGTTGGTTATTTCCTACCAGTGCTGATGGTCAGTGTTCAAGAGCTGGTAAAACCAGGATTTCAAATGCTGATTTCCAAGGCAGAGATCAACACTATCTTAATTCTTGTCCTTATTTGGCCTTGTACTCTAAACACACACACACACACACACACACACACACACACATATATATATATATGTATATATATATATGCACTCTGCAATGTTTCTTGAATCTAATAGAGATTAAATCTCACAATTAGATGATAGAAAACATGGTTCATGTTAAAGTAATGCATTGAATATAGTGATGAAGTTTATGAGACACTCAATATGATTCATATATCATTTTGGCTCCCTGGATAATGAACCAGGAATAAGATTATTATCTACCAGCTTTTGGCTTATAAGCTAATATTTTTTCTTCCTCTCTCTCTATCTATAATATATATATATATATATATATATATATATATATATATATATATATATATATATAATCTGTTGAATGTTTTTATTTAATGCCTCCAGTTTCTTCATTGAATTTCAATATATGAGAAATTTTCGAATTTTGATTTTCAACTGCTGGTTTATTCAATTACTCTAAACCCTCGCTACATCAAACTAATGTGGGGCTGAAGGTTGTCGTTAAAGCCAAAAGTTCGTTTTACCTGATGGTTGTCCCTTGTTTGGTAAATAAGAAGTAAGTTTGGTAAATCCGAAGGCAGTTCAGTTATTTTTGACCTCACGTTGATATTTTTGCAAAAGATAAAGACAAAAGTTATATTATGGTTGTATTTCAAATGTTTTCTTGAATTTCATAAAACATTAATTTACACATATGAAACACAATATTTAATTACAAAAATACAAAACAAACTATAATTTATTCTAATTCAAAACTTAATAATAATGAATTGAAAAAAATTATGAAAAGTTTTAATAGGTTGAATGGATTTTGGTAGATCAAATTACTTGACTTTTTGATTGTGTGAAAGCCAGAAAAGACTGGACCAAAAAACTAGGATAATGCCAAGTTTGTTTTGGTCTATGTGTTTGGTACATTGTTTGGTAAATCCAAAGTCAGTTTGGATGGATCCAAATGTTCTTTAAAGTTGAAATCCATTATGGCAAGGGGTTACTGTGTATAAGTTATCATTTTGAATGATCCCAGTGTTGTATTGAATGCATTCAATTTTTTCATAGAATTTATTTTTCAATTTTGATTTATTAGAAATTCATAGTTATGTTCAATGTTTCCAGCAATTTTCTAAATTGTGATTATCTATAGAATATTTTCTAGTTGGCTTTTTGGTCATTGTATTATTTAACCAGAAATTATGATTTTTTTCTGCACTGGGTATAGAAAAAAAGATTTATCGTATTTATACTCTCTAAAAAGCTATTGTTCCATATCCTATCTGTGAAAAGATGCTTTTTTATTGACCTAAATTTAAACTTATTTACTTCAGATTGCTAGCACGTATTCTCAGCTTAAATGGAGGTTTGTTCTATTTGCCCACCTATCATATCTGCCATTAACTATGATACAAAAAAGTATCCATTTTTGTAATTTCAAAGTCTACAGTTTCCAAATTAGTATAGAATCAAATTTCTCATTGATTGAAAAATGGAATTGTTATTCAGTTTAACCAATGACCAAGACAAAAAGTTGGGGGTAATGAATTTGAAAAGCTAGGCTCGGCAAGATGTCTGGGGCTATTGTTTCACTATTCTTGACCTTTTGGGTGAAGGGATAATAAAAACAGAATGTGTTCCTGGAGAAAAAGGGACCTGTGAGAAAAATTCCAATGTTTCAGATTATCAATGGGACTTTTCCACTCCATTGAAAGTCGTGGGTGCATTTGTTTTTATTGGTTATCCCCCACACACACAATCACATGGCTGTGTGAGATGCATTTAATTTGTTGGTTGTATGATGTAAACTAGTGAAATCCGCCTTTTGATGACAGAAATTAATTATGATTTTAAAACCATTAGATATCCACCTCACCTGGGGGGGTTCTTATAAATATATGAGAACAGGTTAGAGTAGTCGAGATCACTTAGCATGAGATACCATAGACACCTGAGAAAAGTACTATTGAATTGGGATGTTTTTTCCTCTCAGTCTTACTTACTCTCTCTTTCTCTGTGTGGTCCATATGTATATATATATATATTTATATATATATATATATATATATATATATATATATATATATATATATATATATATATAAAATCAAGAAATGGATATATGATCTAATAGAACGATTATAATTTGTGTTATATTGAAAGTCTTATTTGAAATGATCTGTTATAACACAGTAAAAGTATCGTTCAAGCAAGACAGTGTAAATAGAATTAACAATTAAAGAAAATGGGGCTGCTGTAGGAATTGATGTGTGTGTATATATACATACATATATATATATATATATATATATATATATATATATATATAGCTGGATTACTCTCAGGGATTAATGTACCCAGTATAAACATGAGGTAGGCTCAAGTACATTTTGACTGAAACAATTTGATAAAAATAACAAAAATTAGGATACTGGTCTGAATAATTCCTAGATTAATATAGAAAGGTTGTTTCAAAAATATCTTTGTACCTAATGGAGTCATGTTTATCAATCGCTTCAATTAAATAGTTCGGCTGTCATTTTGGGTTATATGAAATGTTGGAATGGTTTTGTAGAACAGTGTCTCCTCTTTACAGGTTTGAGCTGACTCTTGCTGGAGGATTCAATGATCCCAGGAACCTTTCTGTGGAAATTTCAGAGGGTCTGCTTCGTAAGTATTAGACTTCAAAGTGAGAAGATCAGATTACTGTATGCAAGGCATATGCTTACAGTTGTCCTTTGAGAGATTCCACTTAATATTTACAGGTATAACAGCATGAGAAAGTAAGTGTTGCATCAAAGAAATATTGAAAAGGGAAGATTTCCGAGAAATGCCGATATCTTTGCAAGTCTGTTCTTATTGGTTTGTTGGTTTATATATCATCAATTTTGATCAGCAAATTTTGACCTGTTCTAAATTTCAAACTACAATTACTAGTTTTAAAATTATTTTTCTGTTCTTATTTTTTACAGCTTATTATCATATATAAATGTTTTTTTTTTCACACATACACCGACCCATTGAAGTGCTCAATGAGAATCAAGTCCTGTAGCAAAACAAACCCGTTAACCACTGCTCTATGATTGATGTCCATGAGAAATATATTAGATGTACATAATAATATAATGATGAATATTATATGCATGGATTATAAATAATATTATTTCTAGATGATAGATGATGGTGTAGTAGACTTATACATTCATTTTATTTTCAAATCCTTCACTTGTAGTCGAGGTGTTATAGAGATGGTGGAGATGATTATTTTGTCTGTCTGATATTCACCTTCATTTATATTCCTGAACAATTCATCATAATTCACTTTCAGCTTACTCGGCCCATCAAAGCTTCACCAGAGTCCTATTAACTGTATATTTTCAGGAACAAGTTCCCATCTCTCATAATGTTAGATGGGGGGGGGGGTACTTTCCTGGTTCTGATTCAGAATTATCCATCTTCTGGAATGATTGCCAAACGAGACTGAAGATCCCAGTCTCTCCTGCTATTTTGTCTATTGAAAGGTTAAAGAGATGAATTCATGCATTTCCCAAGAGCAATAATGGGATATAAATGCCAGCTGTCTCAGCTGGAACTTGATTTGTCTGTTCCATTTTCCTTATCGTTTTCTGTTAGACCACCTATATCTAGGAAGAAAATATTTTTTGAAAACTTATATCATCATCAAATAGTTGGAAAAAAATATTGTTTATATGCAGTGAAGGACAGTAGCATGACAGTATTTCAGATCCTTAAATTAAATATTATATTAATAATATATTTTTTCTTGTTCTGAACAGGAGAGTTCAACAAAGTCCCTTTAGATATTTACCTGATGTCTGCTGCAATAACAGGTAAGTCAAAAGCAATGCTTCCTGATAAGGAAATTTAGTCCCTTTTATGTTGATCTTAGATTTTACAAGTCAGTGGACTACATAGAGAATAAACAAGCCTGGCTGCTTCTTGGTGAAACTCCATTCCTACTTCTAGTTGTGTATTTCTAGCATCAATTTTAGTAGATAAATAAGATAAGAATGTTGATTTTTACTCCCCTAAATTTGATGAAGATTGTTCTTGTTAGGGTAGAAAAACAAAGTCAACTCCAGGTTTGGACTGGAGTTTGATAAAATGTGAAATTCCACCTGACCAAAGATATTAATGTGATGTTAGTGCATTAAAAAGTAGGTTGAGGATCATGATACCTGCTTTTTTAAAAAAATTCATTTATTTTCTGCTTATAAGTATTTGAACAAAACTAAATGTGCGGCTTGGTCTTGAGAGTTAAAGACCATCAAAAAGCTTTATATAAAAAAAAAAACAAAACAAATCTTATTGCAATCAGCACAAAAAAGCTTGCATTTACTCAGGTTTTAGAGTTCCAAATGCTAAATATCTGGAAAATGTATTTTACTAGAATTATTTTTCAAATAAATCAAATCAAGTATTTTTTTCTATCCTGCTATAATTTTGTGCATAGTCAATATATGGGATTCAAGAGGCCAACTTAAATTGTTATTTGGAAGAGTTGTCAAAGTAGTCAGTTGAATAGCTTTTAACTGGATCAGGGCTGGGCAAACTATACCACTGGCTAGATCTGTACAGCAGCCTTATTTTATTCGCTCCATGGCCTCCTTTTCATGAAATACATAACGCTGCCTACAAAAATTCTCTGTTTTCCATAGCTCTCTTTGGTAAGCGAGAAATAAAATTCTGAATTGAAAAAACAGAGCCAAAGTCTCAGTTTCAGCCACAAATGAATCAATGTTTTATTGCTGGAATATTTTAACACTACGTAAACTGTTTCCGTAGCCTTGTATTCACTGTTTCATATTCTACTCACCTTGGTCCGCAAGACATGGAAACATTTCTGATACGGCCCACCTCCCAAAAAGTTTACTGACCTCTGAACCAGACCAATGCCCATTTTGTTATTCAGCTTAAAGTTTTGTTGATATTTTTTTTCAGATTTGAATACTGTGATGAAAGGAGATGTTGCTTTTCCTATCATTTTAGGATTAGGTAAGTTGGTTGTCTACAGAAATTAAACTATTTGAAATATTGTAGTTAATTGTTAGATTTGATGGAAGGAGATTGATTTATCATGTTCTATTGGATATGATTATGTTCTGCTATTATATTGAAGCACCTTAGACCTACAGGTGCCAAGTTGGCTACTGATTCTATTCTCTTTGCTTGTGTGTGTGTCTTTGGATGCATCTGGTCATATTTTGGGGGCTACAGCCTTGAAAATTCACATGAGTAAACCACTAAGTACAAACTGAAAACGTTTTTTGTTTTGTTTTTTCAAAAAAGTGCATTTCCAGTCTCTCTGGTCATTTTGGACCAACAATACCCAAATCTTGGGTTCATATTTTTTTTCTAGATAATTTTAAATCAAAGATTTATTCATAGATAATTAATTCTGATACATGCACTGGCTACAGTGATTCATTTATGTGAGGTATAGATACATATTATATCATATTAGAGTTAATTTACATGATATAGTTATATACATATATACCAGGATCCATGTTTGCAGCCAGACATGTAATTATTAGCTGAATTTTGATCTGAAATTGTCACTGCATAATGTTCAGTCTATGTCGGTGCACCATGTCATGACTGCTTTGTTTCTTTTTAGGGGTAGACATGAAAACCAGAGAAATCTTTCCTGCTACTTTCACAGATCGAGGTCCAGACTATCCTCTTCGAAATGCTCAAAGGATTTGCCATGAGAGTGACTTGGTGAGTTAATCTAAATTTTATTTATCTATATTGAGAAAAAGTCATGATTTTTCCTGAAAACATTATACATTGTTGATTCAGCAGAACATGAAAATTTCAAAGTTCAATTTTTCAGCTCATTAATCTCTGTAGTTCAAAATGGTTTTAAAAGTTAGAAAAAATGCAATTGCATGTTATTAGAATTTGATCAGCAGTTTCATTACTTCATTGTCTATAATCTAGGTCCTTGTGTCATATTGTCAAGGCAAAACATTTCAACCCTGTCAAGATTCCTGTAACATATACTTTAGTTATTTGTGTATGATACAATTTGAAGAAAACCAAAACAGTTTTTTGTTCACAATCTCATGAATAGAAGATAAACATACATTAAAAAAACCCAAGATTACAGGCTCCATTCCTAATATATCTCATAATGTCTTTGCAAATATTCCAAAATCTGAAATTCTTTTGGTCCTTGGCATTTCTGATAAGGGGTACTCAATCTGTATGTATTTTTTTCCTAGATTTTTAAACCTAAAACTTAGCGATGTGTATTACGTACAAAACTAAATTGTCCCCCATTTTTTTACCCGATCAGGTGCCTGGCCATATTTGGGATGGCATAACTGAAAATGAGTTATATCTATGATCCAAGCTAAATAATGCATAACAAAGAGTTCAAATTACTAACCAATCTGTTGTATTTGTGCTTGTTTATAATTTTGTTCCCTTTTGAATGAGTTTCTTGTAACTTTGTGTGAACATGATTGTGTGTTTGCTCTAAATACTGTGCAAATTTGGTGTTTCAAAATAATGTAAATTTTACAAAATCTGATTTTTAGTTTATATTAACCGGGTAAAAAATTGAACAGAGCTCAAACTTATCTGCTGCGAATTCTCAAAATTCAGTGCCTATTATACGTGGGAGTTTTTATTTTTTCTCAAGATTCCACCATCCATTATTAGTACATATCATACATTAATGATTATGGTATATCCCAAGGTTTCTATGTCTGCAAGGAAGTATATGTCCCATAGATCTCTTTGAGAAGTTTACTGGGATATTCTAATTCAACCATTAAACACATTACTTGATTAATCTTGAAAGGGTCAAGGTAGTTAATATAAAGCCCTTAATTTCTCAATTTAGAGCATTTTTACTTGAGTATACCCCCCCCAATTATTGCAAACTAACTGGTTACTTGTAAGTGAAAATAGACCTATAGGAAATAGAACTAGCTAATTTACTCTGATTCAAAAATCTCATTTTGATGAGTAAGTCTTCTAACTATGTATTTGATTGGAATTTTATGAGTTCATGCCTTTTTTAATCATTATTTACATCTGTTTATTAAGTTTTGTTTTTGGTTGTGTCTCTTTGTTTGTTTGTACAAAATCTCTGAAAGTACTGGATGAATTTCAATGAAATTTTGTGGTAGAGTGGGCAATGGGGTAAGAAAGAGGAGGTGAAATGTTGTTGGGGGGATACAGGATCTTTTCCTGATAGAGAGATATTTTTCCAATTACATTTATCAACACGTTCGTGACTCTTCACTCAGCATCAAAAAAAGTTCTCAAAGAATTTCTATGAAATTCTGTGGAGGGATGAACAATAGGCTATGTGATAACTGATTGAATTTCTGACCAGATCCATGCATAATTATCTCCCCTACGTCCTGGTTATATGTCCAAAACACATAATATTACTAAATTTTTTTCCTGTCTGCAAAATATCACCAAGAGTTTTCAATGAATTTCAATCAGATTTTATAGAAGGGAGAAAAATAGATAATGGAAGAACTGAATAGATTTTTGAGATCCATACACAATTTCTTTTTTCATGTTGTAATTATATGTTTGAATCACATGATATTGCCAAAATATCATGTCCACACTATGTCTCCGGAAGGAATGAATTTCTATGAAATTTTGTAAAAGGGTTGACAATTGCGATAGGAAGAGGTGGTAAAAATTTTGGGTGGAAACTGGAACTTTTTTCCTGATTGAGATATATTTTTCTGTTTTTTTTCCAATTACATTTATCTATATCTATATGATGAGCTATGTGAGAACTGATTAAACTTGGGAGTGGATTTTATTTCCCTCACGTCGTAGTTATATCATACATAATATCATCAATTTACACGTTTGTCCATACTATATCACCAGGAGTTCCAATGAATTACAATGATATTTTGTGGGAGTATGAACAATGGGCTATGAAAGAACTCGTTTAATTTTTGGATGGATCCATGTTCAATTACTCCCCCTGACAATGGTGTTGGCAGAGGTTTGCACTCTCTGAGTGCTTTCTAGTTTGAATTATTAATTTTAGGATCATCTCCACATTCAATTGCATCCATTAATGTTTGACTCAATTTCATAAATTTCTAAATTGGAATCTTCCACAAGTTCATGTAAAACTTCTTTAGTACTTTTGGTGTTTTCGTTCTCTAAACTGTAGGTACTTGTGTACACACACATAATTATTTATTTACATTCATACATATATATAGACACACGCACACATACATATATATATATATTTATATAGTCTAGAAAGCTTTACAGCTTTAAACATTAAATATTTGACAAAAACAATTTTTTCCGAAAATTCAAGTCATTTCAGTCAATTACTTTTCAATATCTGTTATTACAATTTATGTAATTTTCCCAATGGGCTTTGTTTTAGACAGAATTAGATATTATGGTACTATGTGTGAATTTTTCTTGTTGGGATCATCAGTTGTTTACCATGTAACTGTTTTGGGTATTTAGAAACAAAAGTTATATCAATATGGCTCTACAGCAGTGTGGACTGGTGAGCATCATAGCATGCTGCCAAAAAACTTTGCTTATGTGACAGTTTCTATTGAGTAACTAACCAGACCTGTTCTATGTATATTTTAGTACATGTGAACTTACCTGTTCATGGTACACATGTATGAAACCTTTAGGAATAAACCCTAAATTGTTACTTTGCATCTGAAAGTCTTTCTTTGGTCTTTTTTTTTTTCAGTTTCCCTGCCTCTATGACTTCAACCTCAGAAGAGTGATCATCAATTCTTTTGACTACACAAACTACTGGGATATGAACTGGTTGCAGGCAATTATAGACTTCTCTGATGAAGAGATTCTTCAGGTAATTTATCACTGCTACCCACAACAGACCGGTTTAACCACTGTTGCTGGATATAGGTCATTCACGTGTCCTGACATTTATATGTATCTATCCGTTCATGGTATAACCTTGGGATTTTGCATACACACTCCTCTCAATGACCTGTCCAGTAGTAGCAGCAGCAATATGACTGCTATATCCTTTATTAGTCTTGACAGTGAATATTATTTTATATAAACCCATTATGTCAGATTCTTCAACTGATTGTGATATAATTAGAAATATGGGGTAAATGAAAGTATACTAGCATGGTGATGCAAATTTATTTGTGAAGAAACTGAAAGCATGTTTTTTTGTATATTGAGAATGTTCATTTATAATTTGATCTGCTTTTTTTCTCAAATATTTTTTCTATGGCAATTTTTTTTACTATTGACTAAATATAGGCCTATAGGCATATACGAGTTAAATGTTCATGAATGTACAGAATTGGCCTAAACGAAAATCACATTATTGGAAAATTGACAGTAAGACAATAAAGTATCTTAATTTTACCCACATGTACAACCAATATTTTACACATTGGAAAATTGACAGTAAGACAATAAAGTATCTTAATTTTACCCACGTGTACAACCAATATTTTACACACTTTGCCTGTATATCATTTGAATCTTTTTTGCCTTTCAGAGATACTCCACCTCACCAGAACAGGAACCTCCAAACTTCTGTGAGGACTTCCGAAACGTATTCATATTTTTCAAAGAACATCCTTACTCTCTGATATCTGTTTTTCCAAATGGCCTCCCACGTTATCACAAACAGTCCTCCGAAGGTCAGTGGGTGTTTGATGGACACACGCCCTCTTCAGATCATTAGTCAAGGCTATCTCCCTCTCTTTGTTGTACTGAATGTTCAAGGGTCGTCTCCCTTAATTCTTAGTTACTAAACACTTGAATGCTTTTCCGAAACAATATATTACAAAGGGACCCTGTTTTGTGGCTGTGATAGTTGGATATTTCCAACTAGTGTCAGAGGTCAATGTTTGAACCTTGGTAAAAGACAGGATTTGAATTGTGATTTTTAAGGCAAGAAGATTCTTCTCAAATAGAAGACTGATACAATGAAATCTTCTTAATCACATTTGACCTTGCAATATACTAAGCTGAAGTTGAGTAACAGAATAGTACAAAGATCCATTATTTATGATATGGTCGGACCATTGTGTTTACTTATTCACAATATTTTAGCCATGTACCCACTGGCCTTCTTTGGGTGTTATTGGTGCTAAAACATGGAATCACTTTGTAGAGTGCATAGAAATTAGAAATAGAATGTGGAAATTACAAAGGCTGGAAGGAAAGAGCATACCTCATGATTTTCAGGTGGGGAGATACAGGCCAACAAAGTAGGTGTATCTATCAAGAAAAGGTGAAGAAATTGGACATATGAGTGTATACAAGAACCTAATCCATTTATAAAAGGGAAGAAAACTTGCTGACAGAAACAGTGTTTTCGGAGAGGTTACGGAGTATTCACGAGTGATCAAAACACATCAATAATTCATACAACTCAACATTAAGGAATATACTTTCAATTTTACCAAGTAATTGTTACTTATAGCTAAAACTGCCTTTAAAAATGTTGAAAAACACAAATATTTCCATTTCTAGCTACTTTATAGCTAAAAATATTATATATAAATAAATACTTATTTAAATCACATTCATCAAAAAAAATAACTATATGCTTAGACACAAAAACAAATCATTAATAAAAATTGAATATTTACTTTTATCAAACTTGGATTTCATTGGCTATCATAGATTTTTTAATCTGCCAAATTAGAAAAAAAACAGCCAGATGTAACTAAAATATAGCCATTTGGTAAGTCACCAATGTGGGGGATGCCTGTATTCCAATATTGATAAAGACTTGTAGCGCTGAACTTGTGCTGATAAGATTATAACCCCAACTGTTAAAAAATGTATTTTCTATTTTTTTTTTTTTATGCTGAAAGTGTTTTTTTTTTCTTGCACAATTCAGTTAAATGATGATGAAATTGAATATTTTTAATGATTTCATCTTTTTGGGTAAAATACTTTAATTTTGGTCAATTTGTGAATTGCAGATTTTGTTGAAAAAAAATTAAATTCGTCATCAACATAGCATGGATTTGTTCGTTTTGCTGATAAAATATGAAAATTGGTTTCCAAAAAGCCAAAATCAATATTGTAATTAAGAAAAATCTGCACCTTCTCTTTACATCCATGTTTTACATATCCAGGTTGTGTTTTAGGTGTCAACTTCCGAGTTGCTTCCCTTGCATTAGATAATCTGTTAGCTCTTTCCAGTACAATTGAGCATGTGCTTTAGATGTGATTACATATCCTAGAACCAACAACACCTGATGAAGGTCGGGGGAGAGGGGGTACATAACCGAAATATTATTTACAAATAAACTCATAGAAAACGAAAATAGTCCGACCGTATCATACACAATGTTTAATACACCCCATTGAACAAAATTCAGACAAGGATTGTACAAAGAATATTTGGACTTTAAAGTTCTGAGATGTCTCTTATTGCTCTTATTTCAAAGATGTTGCTTTGTACAAGTTGACAATTTATTATTGAAGATTTTCCCGGTGTCAATGACTCTCTGACCTCAAGGATTCATCCCAGTTTTGACAAAATTTGGAAAAAAAAGAATGGTGCTGTTTTATGTACCCATCTGAGTTGAAACACTTTTTACAAATTTCTTCTTTTATGATCTTATAATGTTCCCTTTTTATTTTTATATCCCTATATAACACTCTCTCAACTTTTTGAGGATTATAGCTTTTATATATGTTGGTTTATTTTGCATGTTACTTGCACTGCATCACTCTCTTTGCTGTCTACCATTGAGGCATTCCAATAACCAGGCGATGTTTAAGATGACTTACAATGGGACATAGCACAGGTAGGATTGAATTCATGCTTCCCACTGTGGCATCAGTGGCTGACTAAAATTTGAATGCAGTTCAACCATTTGATTTTTCTACATTTGCCAACTGAACCAATTCTTTTTTCTGGTGTGTTCACAGCATGAAGACACTTATTAGACGTAAATTTTATTGATTTTATGAGATTAACAGACATTACTTCTTAAGATTCTTTTTTGTGCTTTCTTGTTACTTTGTTGTGTGAAATTGAATGAAATAAAATATTTTTTAAAAAATCTCTCTATTTTTTTTTAAATCTCTTCTGCTATCTTCCCTTTGTCATTGTACGAATATTCTTCGATTTCCTTTTAGCTCTCTCGTGTTTTGTACTGTAAAGAAGACCGAATTTCTGAAGAAACACATGTGAATGATGCCAGGCATAAACTAAAAGATCAATTTAGCATAAACTTACATTGCAAATTGAAGTCCAACTAAAAACCTATTATGGAGTGGAAATAAACAAAAAAAACAGAATTTGGAATTGAAAATCTTCTCTTTGGTTAGAAAATCAGCATATTGAGTATATAAAAACAAAATAACTAATTCATATGAATATGACATGCATCTATAAGCAATATAACTACCTTATATCAATGTATTACAAGTATATATGAACCAAATGACAATCTTGTATCTGTATAAAATGTACATACTGTAATGTTCATATTTAAATATCTGTGCTTAAGTATTTGAATAAGCACCAACTCTGTGTTTCTTGCCTCTGATTGTATTCTTTCCAGAAGGTGTATTGGTCTAGTTCAGGCGTCAGTGAACTATTTTGCGAGGTGGGCTGGATCAGAAATGTTTTCATGTCTTGCGGACCAAGGTGAGTTGAATATAAAACAGTGAATACAAGGCTACGGAAACAGTTTGCATAGTGTTAAAATATTCCAGCAATAAAACATTGATTCATTTGTAGCTGAAACTAAGACTTTGGCTCTGTTTTTTCAATGTGGAATCTTATCTCTTGTTAACCAAAGAGAGATATGGAGAACAAAGAATCTTTGTATGCAGCATCACGTATTCAATAAAATCAGTGGGCCAGGTGAAATGAGGCAGCGTTCCAGATTTGGTCTGCTGGTGTAGTTTGCTCAGGTCTAGTCTTGTTGAAAGCTGTTTGGCAACTCTTCCAAATAGCAATGTCAGTTAGCCTTTTGAATCTCATGGATTGATTCTGAACAAGATTTTAGCAGGATTGAAAAAAAAAAATTGGTTTGAATTATCTAAAATTCAATTCTCTAAAAAAAAAACATTTTCCCAGAAATTTAGCATTCACAACCACCAAACCTGAATAAAAGCATGCCTTGTTGAGCGTATTGTAATGAAATTTGGTTCTTGTGTAAAGTTCCATTTTCATTCTCTGAACAGTCACAAGCAATTCTGTTTTGCTCAAATACTTATAAGCAGTAAATGAATGGCAAAAAAAATAAAATCAGGTTTCATGACCCTCAACCCACTTTTTGATGCACTGCTCACTCACATCACAATAATATCTTTGGTCAAGTGGAATTTTGCTTTTTGTCAAACTCCAGTCAAAACCTGGAGTTGACTTTATTTTCCTACCATAACAAGAACAATCTTCTCCGAATTTAGGGTGTAAAAATCAACATTCCCCTTCCATGATCTGAAATCACCAACCACTTGATTGGTTATCATCTGTCTTACTGACTTGACAGGTCTTACATATTTATCAAAATTTATACTGGAGATATACAACAGCTTATTTCATACTAATAAACAAATACATTTATAAAAATCAACGTTTCCCTACCGTAATTTGAAATCATGATCAAGTGATTTGTAGGTGGCTCTCTCACAGACAGAGTCAAACTGACAAGTCTTATTTATTTATGAAAGTTTATCTTACAGATATGCAAAGGCTTATTTCATTCTAATAAATGAATACATTTTTACTAAAAATGTATTTTTAGAATTTTGTATTTATTACATATACAATATAAAAGTTGCAGTAATCACCTTCAGTCGTTATAGAAGTAGGAGTGGAATTTAACCAAGAAGAAGCCAGGCTTGTTCATTCTCTATGTAATCGACTGCCTGGTAAAATCCAAGATCAACATAAAGGGACTAAATTTCCTCATAAAGGAAGGCATGCTTTTCATCTTACCTGTAATTGCAGCAGACATCAGGTAAATATCTAAAGGGACTTTGTTGAACTCTCCTGTTTAAAACAAGAAAAAATATATCATTTATACAGTATTTACTTTGAGGATCTGAAATACTGTCATGCTACTGTCCTTCACTGCATATAAACAATATTTTTTTCCAACTATTTGATGATGATATAAGTTTTCAAAAAATATTTTCTTCCTAGATATAGGTGGTCTAACAGAAAACGATAAGGAAAATGGAACAGACAAATCAAGTTCCAGCTGAGACAGCTGGCATTTATATCCCATTATTGCTCTTGGGAAACACATGAATCCATTTCTTCAACCCTTCAATAGGCAAAATAGCTGGAGAGACTTCTGTCTTGGTTGGCACTTGGTCCAGAAGACAGATAATTCATTTGAACCAAGGAAAGCCCAACCTCTCATCTAACATCATGAGAGATCAGCAATGAACAGAGTAGGGAACAGGTTCGTGAAAATCTATAGTTAATAGGACTCTGGTGAAGCTTCGATGGGCCAAGTAAGCTGGAAGTGAATTCTGACAAATTGTTCAAGTAAAATTAATGAAGATGAATAACGGACAGACAAAATAATATGATTGCCATCTCCTTCTCCCCACAACTCCTTGACTATGTAGAAGATTTGAAAATTAAATTTATGTATGTGTACTGCATTATTATTTATTATATTACTAGGCTTGTATAAATATATTGACTGGCTTAAAGCCATAATATTAGGGTGCTTAATGAGGATGTACCACACTAAGCACCAAACTATTACGGCCTCAAAAAAGACAATATATTTATACTTGTGTGTGTGTGTGTGTGTGTGTGTGTGAAATAAACCATTTATACACTTCAGGGCCAAAAAAAAATGAGCCAACCTTTTATTATGAATTTTCTTGCAAGCTCTTTTATTCTTACAAAATCAATTATCACAGTACATAAGAGAAAAGGCAGGAATCCAAGTTATGATAGAAACAGTTGGAAAAACTCAAATGGCCATGGGCTGGGCATATTGCAAGAATGTCAGACAACTTCTGGACATCACGACTCACAATGTGGATCCCTATACATCATATGTGAAATTATGGCTGACAGAAAGTAAAATGGCATGACGAGCTAGATAAATTTTGAAAATACTGACTCTGCGATACCCATGATAGAGAGGTCTGGCGGATCTTGGGGATGGTCTAAGTCCAACAATGGATCTTTGAAGGCTGATAATGATGATGATTGGTGAAATAGTTGATGATGTTATACAAAAGTGCAAGCATTGTTTGTGCACAGGGTATGTCTTAGTATAGGACAGCTTTTGTTGCTAAGTCGCTCTTTTCATCTCTGACTGAATTAATGGTCAAAAGTGAAGGCAGAGGCGTAACTGAAGACGGGATAATTTAGCTGAATAGTTTTTTGGCAGTGATTCACATTTTTTTCTTGATATCAAAATAAACGTGAATACTAATTTTCAATCATTTTCTGTCAATCATGATATGCTAAGGGAGCTAATCCTTAATTTAGAAGATTTTCATTACCTCCCTTGATACTCAAAAAGTCAAGTGGTTTCCAACGTAAATATTGAAATGGATGGCCTGTCATCGCAGACGAAGATTTTTGGAGGGTTCCTTGGACGGCGGAGGCATGTATCCGAAATAACCCAACCGCCACTGCAGTGGAGTAATAAATTGAAATTCGATGTGCACAAGGCTGACTCCACCCAATAAATCAAAGCATTGCAGCCTATGGTCCTCCGAGGTGACACGGTTAGGAGTAGCGACTCAGGGTCATAGGTTTGACAGGAGTGTCCCTCTCCCGACAGCAAGCTATGAGCAAGTTATGGGGGATTTGTGACCCCTTTTCGGGGGTATTCCAGCAGTTAGGCTGACATATTGAATTATAGGACCTGAGCTTTCCTCAGTAGTAGTCGGTAGATGTTGAGATGGCTACAGAGTTCTAGCGTCCCTTTTAAAGGAGAATAAGGACTTTACGACTGTCTGCAACTTTACCCACAGATCCGTGGGATAGTGCAGCTGTCTGAAACTTTACGCAAAGGACCCGGAGACAAAAGCAGATGTGCGCTGACTATAGAGGTCGTGATCGACAGTGTAGCAGTCTGAAACCCAGGGCCAAGTCACATCCTTGGCTGAAAAGGGGGGGGGGAGCACTAAATTTAACAAATGAACCGAAAGTGTGTGGTTTCAGGTGATGCATGTAAGTTGAAGTATGTACCCAGAATCCTTCCCAGAGGTTTAATTTCCATATTTTTTCTCCCCACCCGCTTCGTTTTCTTCCATCCTGGTGAAAGTTGATGTAACCTCTTTTCAAACCACTCACTTAAACATTCTCATTTTCTAGCGTTTCGTATGCAAGGACTACTCCACTCGTTAAACGTAGGGTTGGTACCCTATGATCCACCATGTTGATACAGATTGGAGCGAGGGTCCTTGATTGTATGTTAGAGAGTAGTTTCTCTGTTCTAGAATGCCCTGGCTAGATGTAGGAATGTTTCGACAATATGGCTGACATTGGTAGTTAAACCACAGAACATGGACATTCCGTAGAGCAGATGACTAAGCAGGCTGTAGATGTCTGCAGGTCCTTAAGAAGAGTAACGTGACAGATTAGCAGCTTGGAGCCCAGGTCCGCGTTACGCTCTCAGAGAAAAAAGAAAATGAAAAAACAAACAAACAAGTGACATGTTATTAAGTTTAACTTAATATAAGTCCAAACTTCTTCTCTTCACTTGCCCGTTTAAAGCCAAAGATACTCCTCTCATTTCTTGCCTACTCCTCGTCTTTCAGTTTTATTCCAGATGACACTGAAAATAATAAGAGATAAGTATATGATTAAAAAATAAAAGTAAATACTTTGAATAAGTCCAGAGTGATTAGTACTAGGTGAATGTTTGAGTGAAAATAAAATTGAGAGTAAAATGTTGGAATAAATACATAAACAGTAAACACATAATAAAACAAAACAAGGCAGAGCAGATGGCTGGAATAAAAGGCTAGAATTGCCTTAGTGAATAAGTACGGGAAATATTTTCGGTCAGGATCTTTTAGAGAAGATTTGAATTGTTACTCAACTTGAAGTATTGTTATCAGTGATCGTGGTTATAATAAAAATTCTCAATATTTCTAATAAAATAGAGCAAGTATAATAAATACTCATTACGATTTGTTTCACACCTTTTCAAGTGAGTTCTAATGAAAATCAATGCATGATCTTATTTATACCCCGTTTTAGTACGCAATTTTTTTTTAGTGTTCTGGATTTCAATTCAACACTGCAAACGCCTCTTATGTCCAGAAGAAAAAAATTAACATAATAACATTCAAAGATAAGCATAAATTATTGAATTAAAAATCGGAGATTGGACTTAGATGCAGACACAAATCACAATTTATTTTTAAATTCCCAAAACATACATAAAACACAAAAAAGAAGTACCCAATTCATTACTGGAACCAAACAGATAATTAAACGAGCAACTGGCATAAAACTCCATAAAACTATACATATGATTTGGAATTAGCATCACACGAGAAAGGTTTTTTTAAAATATCTATTTGAACCTACATACAAGTGAAGAGGATCAATGCTTTTCTTGAATTTTCAAATTTTGCAAAAAAAGAGATTGGCAATTTCTCCAGGCTCTGCGTTTCCTCTCTTGGAAAAACAAGTCCGTCGAAACATATTTTTCTTAACGTTTTTTTCATCAAGTACTTTCTCAAAAACTATTAGTGTTAGATTCATAAATAAAACTACAAACATTTTGAATCAGCGTCATTCGCAGAATTTTTCCCACTTATTTTCGTTTGTTTGTATGTGCACACTTGTGTGTGGGTCACTGTTTTTTCCTATTCAATCTCTAATTCGTGTGCTTCAAAACCAAGGTTACTCTATCGTCAAGTGATCAGAGGCAAGGGAAATTTCATTGACTGACCGAGTTCAAACTCTGACAAAGAAAGTCTTTTCTTTCAATTTTATATGCTTTCAATCAAACAGACATTCAATCTTTCCGGAAATTTGACCGTTCTCACAATTTCTTTTTCTTCTGATAGATTTGGGCTCTATTTACAATGTGGTTATAATGCTAAACTGAATCTTCACTTTGTATACGCTATATGAAAACTGAGAAAGGGAATTTTTTCCCTCTCAGTGCTAATATAACTTGAACTCTAACTTACTACTCTTAGCAAAAGAAATAGGATCAATATACTAAGAAGATGTTCACCCAGCTTTTGTACTTTGCAGCAAATAAAGAAATCACACATACGACACAAAATAAATTTGGGTTAATAGGTTGATATTTTGGCTTCATGAAGTATGACTCAAACAAATTGAATTGAAATATTAGAATTATCAGTGCATTTTTCCTTATCAAGTGAAGATGAAAATTACTAGTGTATGTATGCGTGTTTTTACTTAGAGATGTCGAAAACTACGTATCATCGGACTGAAACAAAGACATGTCCGGAATCAGTAGGTCATAAATTACCTGCAGCACATATCTTTAATGGAAGTTTTTTTTTATCATCAATTTAAACCTACACACATGTGAGGGGGTCAATGCTTTTCTCAACTTTTGTTTTTTGGCACTAATTCGTATTCTTCAAATTCATGATCTTTCTATAGCTGTGTGGTTATAGAAAAAAGGAATTTAGGGACCAAGTTCAAACTCCAATGGAGAATTTTTTTTTCTTTTCAGTTTTACGTGTTTCCAAGCTATCTGAATTTCAAACTTCCTTCTCTTGGAAATTTTCATTTTTGATGAAAAAATCTTTTTTCCTGGTTTTAGAGGCAGTTTTATCGACAATGTAGTTATAATACAAAGCTGGACTCCCCTTTCCATTCGTCACAGGAAAACTATAAATGTGGATTTCTTTTTGTCTCAGTGCTAATATGATTTTGACAGTACCCATTTCTATCATGAATTATATATCATAATTACATTAGCTGTGAGAAAAAGAAATCCACATTCGTAGTTTTCAAAGGGTGAATCGTTTGAAAGCAAATTGAAAGGAAACTGAAGTAAACTTTTTCCGTCAGAGTTTGAATTCGGCCCGCTAATTAGATTTTCCCTGTCTCAACCGAGCAACAATGATTTTGAAGTTTACGAATTAGTGCTCAAAAAGAGAGAAAGAAGCATTAACCCTTTCACAAGTGTGTTGGTTCAAAAAAATGGCGCCCCACATTATCCACCAATTTTGGGCGGTGTGTGTGCGTATGTGTGAGGTAATTTGTTTACCAAATATTTCATGGTTGTTGAGGTGTCGGTGGCAATCTATACTTCCAGCAAGCTCAGGTTGAAACTGAGGTTGTTGGTGTGTGAGTTGGTCGGTAATGTGATTACCGCCTGGAATTGGCGTTTACGCAGTTCCGTGCTAGGACTGCGACAAGGTCTAAATCGGAGAGATGTCGAAACCTCTTAAATAAAGAATATATAAACACAAGAGTGTCAGAATATTGAATGATCAAACATACAAATACAAAGAGCCACTATTTGAACTTTCACAAAGCCTATCTCATCAGAAATAAACATGACTCTTCGACACGCAAATGTATCAAAGCAGCCCTTATATTCCAATGCAATTCAATAACACAAAAGTATGGATATTTCCGGATCGCAAACCTTCCAAATCCATTGATTTGGAAACAGAATCATATAAAACCAACACTTTAGAATATTAACATACAAGGAATTAGCCATCATCCAACAGACCATTTGAGAAATAGTATAAGCATACGC
The DNA here is from genome assembly GCA_963457665.1 of Thysanoteuthis rhombus. Classification (NCBI taxonomy): domain Eukaryota; kingdom Metazoa; phylum Mollusca; class Cephalopoda; order Oegopsida; family Thysanoteuthidae; genus Thysanoteuthis; species Thysanoteuthis major. The sequence continues at coordinate 12,529,569 of OY735222.1, forward strand.
ATACCACCCCTTAAGAAGAGAAAAAGAAGCCTCACCCACCATCAACTAAAAGAATTGAAAACAACACACCCTACTTCGGCCCTGTCCCATATATGTCGGCACCAATCCATTCAATGCAAGACACCGCCTCTCCATTCTAAAAAAGAACTACAATCGAACAAACTTTTCCAGAGATGGGGCCATTTTCATCCTGACCCCACCTCTCACTGTCCTTTCTTATCTAAGAGAAGCCTGATAATCACAGACACAGGTATAAACACAGTCTGACTCCTCCTCAGCAGCCTCTTCTTACTTCTGACCAAACTTGACTCCAACCCAGACAGATACAAACACCTACTAAACAACCCTCAAATATTCCCATTTCTTGCTTCAATCTCAAACATGCAAATAGCATGCAATTTTCTCTGTACCGCTGCAAGTTACTAAAAAAAAGATGGCAGGTAACCATCGAAATGCATGTGAAAATAGAAATTTTTGAGATGTAACACCTGCTTTTCTCTTCACCTTCCAATCGTCATTTTCATATATATATACATATGCGTCATATTTTCCATTGTTACACAGCAAATGTATCATTTACTCTAGACAGCGTAAAGAGAATGATCAATTAACGATAATAGGATGGCTGCAGGAGTCGAACCTATGATCGATCCGTAGCCGCTTTAACGAAACGTTGCTCTTACCATTGAGCTAAACAGCCGCCAGTAATGCAAAGGCCCGAATAAACATATTAATTACCATAATACCTGCGAAAATGAGATTTTCCTTCGCGTAAGCATAAATTTTATAAATATATATTTCAATAGAAATGTATTTATTGAAAAAAAAACAAAAAAACAAAAATAACCTACAATGAAATTCATTTTTATGTCGATTATCTGAAAGTTGATAAAAATACTATTCTCTCTATGTCCTGTCTTTTTTCTTGATAGTTATAAAACAATGAGGCTTGCGTGTGGTAAACGCCGAATTTCTACCTTTGATATGAGAAGAGCATTGGTTTTATTTATAACCCTCCCCAGAGATGCCTATATTTGTGATCCGACCAGACGTCAACAACTGCAGTAGTAGTAGTAGTGATGGAGACAAAAGCGCACACTTTAACGTAAGCGACCATAAAGATTCAACCTTCACTTTATTTCTCTCCTCTCATTCAGTTTGTTTTAGCGTGACAGAAACCATCAAACAAAAGGTGAAATCAGTCTGTATACAATATGGTGGCTGTTCAGATTAATGGTAAGAGCAACTTGGCGTTGAAGTGGCAACCCTATCGGTCGCACGTTCGATTCCTGCAGCGGGACCATTCTCTCTAATTGTTCATTCTATTAACATTATCTTAGCCAAATGATACATTCACCGTGTAATAACGGGAGATCATTTCAAATAAGAGTTTCAATATGATATAACGCAATTTATAGTCATTCTGTCGGATCATACATCCATTTCTTGATAACATAATTGTCACGTTGAAAGAAGCAGATATAGACCGTGAATAAGCAAAATGAGAATTTGGAATTAAATAAAATACATAGACGTCTTCTGTGTCCCAGAAGCAAATGACAGCTAGTTGATTGTGATATGCACAGAACAAGCATGTTCATTAAAAAGTAGATAGATATTTCAAAACCGAATCGCTTTTTTCTCACACTACAACTCAAACTCTTTGAAAGAAAAAAAAATCTAAAAGACAAATCTAGTTAGTCACTAACTAGAGACCACCATGTGATCAATATCTTTTGGCAGCATGCCGTTTGGAGGAGATCAATCAAAAATAGGAAAAATAAGTGATCAATAAATAAGTTACTTCTCTCGCCTTCTGTCGGACAGTGATCGCTAAAAAAAAGTCTGAAATCACGAAAAACGTGAATGACACCAGACACAAACTAAGAGACCAATTCAGTGTAAAATTACCTTGTAAATTGACCCCCTTGAAAACATGATTTTCAAAAAACATAAAAAAGCGTTCAATTTTATAAGACACAATAAGGAGCGAATGTTTAATTTTTTTCATCCCT
>OY735222.1:12536583-12618748 GCA_963457665.1 Thysanoteuthis rhombus
TCATCCACCAGAGTGCTCAATTCCCAGGGAAGAGCATTGCATATATATATATCACTAAGAAATGGATATATAATCCGGAAGAGATAATTATATATGTGTTATTACTTAGAAACTCTATTTAAAATGATCTCCCGTTATTACACGATGAATCTATTATTTAGACTGCGTAAATAGGAAATGGGTCTACTATTAGAATGGAACCTTCGATCGGTGGGTAACCGTTTTAACGTGGCGTTGCACTTACCATTGACATAAATATTCACCTGGAACGCAAAGACCCAATTAACTGCTTTATCTCCAAATTCTCATTTTGTTCATTCGCTGTCAATATCTGCTTCATTGGTTTCTCAATGCAGATGAAACGCTATTTGAACTGATTCCCAATATTATTCATATTACACAATGAATGCATCATTTGGTCTAGACAGCGTGAATAAAGCAGTTATTAGCATTACCGGCGGCTGTTTAAATCAGTGGTAAGAGTAATGCTACGTTAATGCAGTTAACTATCGGTTACTGGTTCGATTCCTGCAGCAGCCCCATTTTCTTTGACTGTTTATTCTATTTACTCTAGGATAAATGATATATCTATTGTGTAATAACGGGTGATCATTTCAAATAGAGTTTCAAAGTGATATAACGCATATATATATATATATATATATATATATATATATATATATATATATATATATATATATATATATATGTGTGTGTGTGTGTGTGTGTGTGTGTGTGTGTGTGTGTGTGTGTTTGTTTGTAGAAGGGATGGCTGATTTGAAGGGGTTTCCTAGAAAATTGATGATTAAAAAGGGTTCCCTGAGTAGTTAAAGTTTGAAGACCTCTTATTTAACCATGATGAAAATAAATTATCCTGTGACCTACTAGATCGTCGTTAGATCATGCTTGGAAATGGATATTGGGGGGGGGGTTAGATATTTTACAGTTGGTGCTAGTCCGTCAAATATCATCATAAATCATGCGTCTTATATTATCGAAGATATGGAAATTCATCCGAGTATTACGTATTCATAGCAATGATTCAACTTCTAACGCCAAAAGTGAGCATATTTATTCTCAGTTTTGAGAGAAACTAATTTTTAGAAATAGATATTTTAGAAGGAGATACATAGGCCTCTCTGAAATTGTGCACCGGCCTGCATGGGCCTATCCCGTAGTGTGTGTAGGCCCAATGCGCAACTCCATTATTTGATCCCATGAAATATTCATGAAATATCATTTGCTTTTCAGTGTTGCTAAATTTAGAGATTTTCCTGGGCAATGCTGGGTAGCCCAGCTACTCTACGAATAATCTTAGAAACTGATATTAATATTTTCTCCAACAGTTTTTTGGCTTTTCTTCTCCCCTTCCCACCATGGATTCCTTCGTCTTTTCAGTCATAAGGCATGAAAGTATGCGTGCACACGTATTTTTGTGTGTATGACAATATATATATATATATATATATATATATATATATATATATATATATATATATATATATATATCCCTATTTGTAACAAACAGATAGATAAATAAAAACAGATTTTATCTGTTGTAGAGGTTTAATCACAGTGCTCGATATTTAACACAGTAAATAGAGCTATTAATATGTAAAAGAATACAGGTGCAAAATGCTTACATTCTCCGGGTACATGTCCTCACACACACACACACACACACACACACACACACACACACACACACACACACATATATATATATATATATATATATATATATACAACGTCTGTCCGGCAAGTTCCCGAGCATTTATCACTAATGAAAAATAGCCTACCTAGGGCAATGACGTCTTAGTCCCTTAGAAGTACTCCTCCTCCCTTTGGACCTCCGACACCTATCCCAGTCCACTCCTGTTTTTCAAAACAGTCTGCAAAGCCTCCTTTCGGGATCTCCATTGATAGCCTCGTTGCGTTCTCTTTAATCTTGTCCAGAGTCAGCAGTCCTAAATCTGGATCGTAGGAGAGATGAAGGACGCGCGTGATGCGATATTTTGGTCAAACCCTTCTGATTGTTTGCCAAGTTATACAGAGGTCACGCAACCTGTTCTCAAGATACACAAAATGGCTGGATACTCACCGGACCGAGCCAATGCATACACCGACGCATAAGTGCTCCTCTCCAAATCCAACCTCACGTCTTCATTTACCTATATTTTCACCCTGTCTCTGTCCTTCAACCACTTTTACCCCCACTTTCCAGCTCGCTTTCACCGACATCTTGACTCTCATAACGGCTCCACCTTTCTCTCCTCTTCCAGTCTCTTTCCAGGTAGTCTACCACGGTCTCTTTTCGCTTGTTTTGATTCACCCGTGGCAACGCTACCCCCGGGTAGGTGTTGGATGGCGTACAGGGATCAGGATGGACGTTGCAACAACAGCGACACCTATAAGTCCCTCTCCCTCGTGCCGTCCTTCACCGACCAACACACACCACCCAAGATAACCGCTAATCAATGGTTTACAATTAATAACATATCGATTTGTAGATGGGTAACTGACCTGGTCAGTCTGTGTTCCGAATTAAACCTCGCCCCACCTTTTTTTTTACCAATAAAGTGTCACTCATCCTTATCGTTCGAATAATCTGGTTTTCGACAGTCGGGATTTAGTTTATTGAACCTTCTCTGTAGGTAAACATTGCAATGCACCATCGATTTTCCGGCATAAAGAGATATACAGCAGACTCCCGTTATATCGACACTCTCAGGGATTTAAGAGTGTCGTTATAACGAACTTCTTTTTAAAACGGATGGATTTCTATAAGAAGTGTTTTAAAAAGTACAGTCAAAATACTTTTCAGTTCAGAAAGTACTGGCTTCGTCAGAAAATACTGGCTCCACGACGCCATGATAGGGAATTGTGGCAAATCCTGGGGAAGGTCTATGTCCAACGACGAAAAGTATTTCAAAAAAAGTATTTTCATCATCTTCAGTCTTTCAAATACTTTTTATTACCCTTTCGTAATCTAATGCCCCATGTAACTTTAGGTGGAATTATTTTAAGGATTAAATTTCGGTTTTTAAAAAAATGACTGAAATCTCCATGAGCTGTTTTTTTAAACTAATTGAGCACTCCAGAATTTTACATGGAAACTTTATTCTGTCAGATTATGACATTATGGTTTTGGAGTTGACGTTGCAAGTCAAAATGATTCTGCGACATTTCTTTCTCATCCTTCTACTCTATCAAAATCTTCAATTTGAAATGTAATGCAGTCAATTAGGATTTTTTTTCATTTTTTTCGAATCTGAAAAATCACTCCGAGATTCGAAAAATTGTAAAAACAACCATCGAAATTGATAACGTTGGACTCCCAATTCAAAGAAAAAAAACATTTGTATCGGAAACACAGGAGTTTAAAATTCTTGAAAATTGGCAACACTGGGATCACAAATTATCCAAATCCTTAAAACTCAAACAAACGAAACAAATACAAAACAAAACAAAAAAAACAAAAAAAAAAACTCAACAAAAAACAACAAAAAACATAACAAAAACCACCATCAACAACGACAACAATAAGAAAACACAAACAACAAAAAAACAAAAACAAATAAAAACAAAACAAACAACAACAAAAACAACAACAACAAAAAGAAACAAAAAAAACAAACCAATAACAACAACAACAACTAAATTGGCAGCACTAATCTAATGATATTGCTTCACGCTCACGTTACATCACGAGTCGCCAAAGTGGTCGATAACGATCCCCTGGGTGTCGATGGGACTATCCAGGGGGTCGATTAATGTCAGGAGGTCGATAAGCGATCGATGAGGAATCAAAGATTCCATGGAGAGGTCGATGGTCTTAAAAAGTTGGGGACCCCTGCGTTACATGATGGGATAAAAAGTGCTTACTTATCTATTCTTTTCGTTCACAGAGGAAACGTGAAAAAGGTATCTTTGCTCTATTGTAATTTGTCCGTTCTAAATGCATACTAGGCCATCATTTGTTATAGGTAGTGCACCTCAGATAAATATTTACCAGCGCAATGGTGGGACATCCTGTGAAGATCAAACCCCTGTGCAATAGTCTAGATTGCAAACCACTATACAAGGGGTTGTCAGTGGTATATTTGCATATGAATTCCTCTTGAATGGAGACTTTCTATGTTAATCTTGATTTGTCTCAAAGCCGTATTTGGAGAGCATTCAGAGTCTATTGAACTCATTACACTCGTGAATTTATTCTTCAAAGCAAGATTGATAATTGCTACTCTAGGGTAGGATTCCTGCCCCCCCCCGGGCTAATTATTTACTAAGTTAACTTGAGACACAAAATCACAGTATCAGGGCACAGTGAGGACTGAACTCACAACACTAGCGAATTAGTCTGCTAGGCTTGATATCTATCATATCCCGGCAGGAACTATGGCTTCCCCTAGGAGCCAACAGTCTAACACAAGGCCACAGTAGTGGGGCACTATGTCAGGATCAAACTCACTAGACCAGCAAATAGGCCCATGAAGCAGGCTTGATAACTGCGACGCTAAGGTAGGGGTCCTGGCTTGCTCTTGACTAGTTAGTTACCACGCTAACTGAGTCTGACACAAGGCAACAGTAGTGGGGGAACTCAGGGAGAATCAAACTAACCCTACTTGTGCATTGGTCTACAAGTATAGTTCTGATACCCATTGTACTATTACAAGAGTCTTGGTATCTCCAGAAGTAATATACAATACGTCACCACATTTTCAAACCAAGTGAAAATTTCCAATTCAAAATTGAAAATTTCGAATTAATCCTTGTTCTGATGTTTCAAATTTGCATTTGCCCGATCATAAGTCATACACATGATTATCTCGACAACATTTTGAAGGAGAAAAGGTTAGATTAAACCATTTACATCCAAGATATCTATCAATTACTTCATTGGTGATTTTCATTGTTTTATTAGGAATTCTATTAGATTTTTTTTTACATGGATTTTATTGTTAATACTTTGTGTCATCACCATTACTTTTAACTACTTGAAAAATCCGATCTGGTACGCTCTGGACAAAACGATGGAGAAACTCATCAAACACTTCATTCCAGGCTGCTATGATGGCAGCTTTAAGTTCATGCACCAGACTAAATTGCCCCCTACCTTTAAAAACCTTTCTTGCCAACAATCCACATATGTTTTCAATGATGTTGAGATCTGTGCTGTTGGCTGGTCAGATCTAAATGTGTTTATCCTGCGCTTGAGGGAATGGTTGTATCATTTGTCCATTAGAAATAGGAGCATTATCCCACTGAAATAACAATTGTTTACCATCGATCCGAACGCCTTCTGCTACTAAATTGTTATTTCTTAGCATATGCACATATCCTGTTACATTTAGCCTCCTGTAAACAAACTAGAGTGGCATCTTCCCATCATATCATACAGCACCCTAAACCATGAGTCCACCATCTGCACTGGCCCGATTCGAAAAGTAATCGTAGGTCATGCCAGTAATCCTTAGGCCATCTGGGCCATCAAGATTGGATTTTTTCTCGTCCATGAAAATTACTCTCCATCATTCCTCATCTCACGTTTGATTGCAAATTCCAGTCTGCATTGTTTGTAAATCATTTTTCTGCACCTGAATTCTGATTTTAGTGCTCGTCTGAGAGTCACTTTGTGCACTTGAACCTCTTAGTCCGGGTGCACCCCTGGTAACCTGTACCATATAGTTTTTTTCTGATAGGTGCATGTCTGCACTTTATGGTTTGTATAGTTAATCAAAAATATTCGGAGATGAACTATGGTTTCAAGAGGTTACTGTTATTTGGAGATTTGGGGGCCCGATAGATTTCGCTCCTTGTGAGCCCATCTCTCCAACATTTATTATAGAATTTCCCAACAGATCCTGCTTCTCAAGAAAATTTCCAGTGAGACAGACATCTTAAAAGACTTGTGTCCGTGAACTTGTTGACTGAGAAGACCATTCAAAAGTTGTTTTTTTTTCTGATAGGTACGTATCTCTAGTTTATGATTAAGATAATTATCGAAACAAATTCTGGGATAAGATATGACTTTTGGGGGTACTGTTGTCTCAAAAATTGAGTGATTGAAAATACTGAATATTTGGAAAGGTTTTTTCTTGACACAAAATTGTTCCACAATCTCGGACAGAGCTGGAGATTTGGAGACCCGGGGGCTTGGATCATTGGGTGCCTCTCCCTCAATAATTTAGCGCAAACTCTCCAAATCTGAAGATTGTACGCCCCTGGTGGTTCACAAAGTTATTGATAAGGCTCTATGGACAGACTTTTTAAAAGCCTACGGTCCGTGAGCTTGTTTGATAGGCAAGACCATTCAAAAGTTTCTTTCTGGTAGGTACATGTCTGTAGTTTAGTCACACAAAAATATTTTTCTCCAGACGTTGTCTCAAAGATTGAGGCCTACATCAGTTCTGATTTGGGAAAAAATGTGCATATCCAATGACATTTTCTGTGTACTAACGAAATGTATGTTTTTAGCGAGTTCAAAAATTGAAAATTCATAAAGAACTATCAAAGATAATAGTTTGGGTTCTGCCTTCGCGCTCACACCGATAGAGTCCTGAAGATTTCTGAGCAATATATCGTTGGAATTCCTTCAGCTTTCCAAAAGTGTATCTTGTCAATTAGTATCCGTTGAGCAAAAAAGTTACAGCAATTGAGCATTAAAATCTACATCCCAAAACTCGAACTCAGGTAATTAACATTTTCCATGAGGAATACACACACACACACACACACACACACACATATATATATATATATATATATATATATATATATATATATATATAAGCAAATTTCATCCTTTACGCAAAAGCGTATCTTGTCAATTATATCTGTTGGGCCTGAAAAGTTACAGCCAAGAACGTGAAACTAGGCATTGGACGCGTTACAAGGAAATTCAAAGTATATATATATTTTATAGTTCAAAGTTTATGGATTGTGAATTCAATTCACGATGGAGGCACTTGCATATATATCTTTGGAAAAAAGTATTTCATCAGCTTGTCAACAGCGTACCTTGTCAATTTGTATGTACTGAGAGTGAACAGTTAGTACCAAAAATATGAAGCTAGGTATTTAACGTGAATATTTCAAGTGAATGTGTACTTTATTGGTCCACAGTTTAATCTAATATATACTCACAAATATACAGCCATAAACTTTACATTTCAGCTGAACAAGAATTTTTAGTGTAGGGATTTCATAATTTTGATACAGACAGTCATCCAAATGATCCTTCTCTGTCATGTAAGACAGCCACAATCCCTGTTAACGTACTATGTTCAGATATTTTGTGTTATACAGAGAATATTAGATTTTATCACTGCTGTTTCGAATTGGATTCCAATGCTGTACTTTAAATATCATAGTGGGGTTCATCAGCTGTGTAGCCACGGATCTGTTTCGGGGATTTGAAATTGTACAGTAATATATATGTATGATAATAATAAAGACATTTTGAGGAGGCACTATATTTTGTCAGTGTTAATTAAGTAGCAAAGAGTCTGAAGCAGTGTCGTGCAGGGCTCGAACCCGTGCCCATACGCGATCCTGCTCTTACCGCCTGAACTATCTATCGCCCATCCAAGATATATATGTGAATATTCAAGTCGTTAAGACGACCACAGAATAAAGAGGTTATTGATATATTTGCACTATCGGTTGAAGTTATCGGAGTGTTTTTAGCTCAGACTGTAAGAGTAGGTCAGTATAGAGTCTGCATTATTGGTAGATGCGTGATCGAGTCCTGCACGACGCTCATTTCTTCATTTGTTTAGGCTGTTCGATTTGCTACTAAGTTTATTCCGATACAAAACGGAATATAGTTCTTCTATCTCCTCTCTCTCTGTCTATATATATATATATATATATATATATATATATATATATATATATATATATATCCTTGTAGTTCCGGCGTTTATATATTGATAGAGCTATCTTCTGTGTTTGATCTTGAGCACTGTGAATACAGTTCTACAACGGATAAAATCTGTTCATTTCTTTTTTTGCATTTATACAAACTGAAAATATATTATGAATTATATATATATATATATATATATATTGTATAAAAGGGAATTCCATCAGCTTCCTAACCGTCCATCATGTCAATTTGTATCTCTTGTGCATGACAATTAGCAGAAAAAAGTGTGAAGCTGGGTGTTTAGCATTTTCCAAGGAAATTCCAAGTATACGTATACCTCATAGTCGACAATCTATAGATTGTGGATTAAATTCTTGATATAATAATTGTGACAGCTGTTTCGTTGTACTCCAACTCTTCAGTGTGGCTACAGACTATCCAATATCCCTTCCAGTACTGCGAGGTAGGATCAGAAACCTTCGCTTCAGACCCAGAGGCTGATATTCTACCCCTGCCTTATGCAGAACTAGACGGTCAGTAGGACTGAATTAAACGATATATTTACTTACGCACTATTCCCCGTCCACCAGAGTGCTAAATTCCAGAGTTGGAAGACCATCATTGATAAGAGAGTGTTAACCGTTTTGCAAAAGCGTATCATGTCAATTTGTGCCTGTTAGTAATGAAAAGTTACAGTCAAGAACGTGAAGCTACTTATTTAGCATTCTACGAGGAAATTTCTAGTATATGTGTACTTCATATTCCAATGTCCACGGATTTTGGATTCAATTCTTGATGGAGATATATACGTATATAGATATCGTTAGAAAAAGAATTTTATCAGCTTCCCAACAGAGTATCTTATCAATTTGTATCTGTTGGACATAGAATGTTGCATTAAAAAATGGGTAGCTAGGTATTACGCATTTTTCAATTTTTTCTCGTTTCGCCTATTTGACCCCAATCTGACCCAAACCTGTAGAAACTATGTTTGTGAAATTCAAAGAGTTTTTCGGACGATTGAACTCTTTCTTGTTGTTTGTGTTATAAACACAACGTTTCAGCCGATTCATTCTATGGCCTTCTTCAGGTGTAATATCCAAACATGATTGTGGTGATCAGAATTCTCCATTGACGGTAGTAAACAGAATATTCCAATGGTCACTACATTGCAACGTAGGATTTTGGTAATGTCGACCTATTCTTCTCTCCTTGTTAGGCTCGAATAGCTTTTCCCTGTTGAGTATTGGAAGCCGCCTCAGGTTGAACTCAGCACTTGTCTGACTTATACATTCAGTCGACATGTTGATATGGGCTTCCTCCTTGATTTTTGTCACTTCCCAAAAGCGTTCCCTGTCTATCATACTTACTTTCCAGAGAGGGAAGTGTTGGCTTTTATCTCTATAAATACGGTCAGCCATTCCATTTTCCCGATTCGTGCTCAGTTGACAGGACTATTACGATTAGGATTCCACTAAAATCTTGTATTAAAAGAAATATTTGCATTTTCAGCTTCTCAATTTTGGATACAGCAGCACAGCCTAAAATACCTCATAAAATCATAGTTCATCCAAAAATATATTCAGCTAAACCATAAACTGTAGACATTTATCTATAAGAAAAACTTTTGAATGGCAAGCCGGGGACTGATTGGGGATTCGCTGCAGCTCTGTGATAACTGTTATCTCATCGCAATCGGGGATCTCCTCGGGTTTAATAACTCTTTTCTTGGTTCCACAACTTTTTAGACCACACAATCTTTCTTCCGCTATAGCACGTTGTGATATTCCCGAACATCAAAGTTCTCGTCGGACCACGTTCGAAACTCAACGTCCTTGGTCTCTTTCCCACATTGCATTGACTTGACTGGGCTTTCACCAACAAAGAAACCTTTATATCACGGCAATCGTCCTCAAGTTTAAACATTAGTGGCAATGGAAATTTTCGATCAATGAAATTCAGTTACAATTACTCAACTCATGACCACAACTCAACCTTTTTAGCATTGGACATTGTTTGTAAAGGTCCAATATAGAAAATGACGAAGGGTAATAAAATTGTTCTTTATTGATTACGAAATTCATTTTTCCGTTTAAAAAAAATATTGGTAAAATAGGCTTAGATTTACTTCTTGGTAGTTTAAAGGACAATATAGGAAGGCCATGTTTATACAAATGAATTTCTCTATTTCAGTCCGACGTTCCACCAAATCTGGCTTTATCAAGAAAGTATACGGGAGAAATACATGAAATAGTGAAAAACATGTAAAAACATCATTTCATGCATTTCTTCTGTAAACGTTCTTGATGAGGCCAACTTTGGCGAAATGTCAAATTAAAAAAATTGATTTGTAAAACTTGGCTTTATGATATTGTCATTTTCACTCTCAAAACCATTATCTACACCGAAACAGTGGCTGTTCCGGTAGTTACAGTAATTAAAACATTTTTCTTTTTTTTTAACCATAACCTGAGATTGCTCGTCAGTGTATTAATCTATTTATTTCCCGATTGTTGATTATTGATGCCTTGATGAGTCACTTGGCAGAACTATTGATATAGAAACAAAAGCGAACTTTCTAACCGTTTCGAAGCTGAGAAGAGACGACAATATGCAGATATTCCCCACCCTTTGAAAGTTCACTGGACGCCACTTTTTTCGCTTTCAAGAAAAAAGGCTAAAATCGAAAATAGTTTGTTTTGCTGCAAGCCGTTTTAGAGACTGTGCATACCTGATTATTTTTCTATCTCTCCTACACATCATTCTCCTGTAACCCCCAACGAATCAACCTTGGACGACTCAGCTTAAAATACCGTAATCATCATTTAGGGGGTCTAGGAATGCCCAAATGTTTTCCCCACATAAACTGATGGTATCTTCTTTTTCGCTTTACGCCATTTTGGCTTGCAAAATTTTTTTTTTTCAAATAAAAACTGAGAGAAACCTGTTTATGAAAGCAATTTTACCCGGAACTGTACGTCAACCTTTCACGCAATAAAGATACCCCTTGAGACATGTGTCATTTACTCTACCATTTAGCTTACTGGCGGCGTTAGAATCAAATATGCGGTCGATATAATCGATTTTCATCAGTTAACGACCGCGTATATCGATATGGTAATAAAGTTTCAAGCTTTCAATCTCTTATCGATTGTTTTATTACTTCATCTCGCCACTTACGAGGATGGGTCCATACGTGTGTAGACTAACAACGAAAAATGGAAAACGTTTGTTTTACCACAATAAATATTTATTTTTCAACACACCCTCCTTCTTCAATGCACTTAACACAACAGTTCTCCATTGATGTAACCGAACAATCTAAATTGAAGATTTAAGATCAAAACGCAGCTAATAACTACACCATGCTTCGGGCTTATTGATACCCCCTCATACACACATACACACACGCGCGCGCGCGCACACACACACACACACACACACACACATATATATATATATATATATATATATCCAGTCGATATTATCGACATTGATCCGTTGACAGCCACTCATATCGATCTGGTAATAAAGTTCGCCTTTGATCTATGATCGATTGTTATATTACTTCAGATTGCCATTTACGTAGGTCGATTAATAAGTCTATAGGTTAATGATGAAAAAAAATGGCGGACGATACATTAGTCGAGACGTCGTGACAATAAAAACCAAGATGAGGATACTAGACCGAATGGAACAGTGTTTAATTGTGACGGCTGAATTTTGTAGAGAACCGAGTGCTATTTATGTGAATGAACACCAAGAGAATAAACGAAACGAAGCTGCAGCCTCATGAATAAAATGATATCAAGGAATAAGGAAACTCAATGAAGTCAACTCGACTCGACCGGAAATTGCCGCACGGACAAATGAAAATGTCGTTTGAAATTTCCGCTACTCCTCTGGGAAACTCAATGAATATTCATTACGTGCTCAAAAGATAACTTGAAATTTCATAGAATCCTCTTGGAAAGAATTGACATCTTTCTCGTCATGTTGCAAATAAAAACATTCACGAAGTATATTTGTGAATCTATTCGTGAATGCCTGAGGATTCTATTAGAAACAAAGAAGTAATTTAATAAGCAAACCCGTCTCAACAATATCTCCATAGACACCTTGAAAATGATTTTATACTGCAAGTTAGCCTCATATACGTTGGTGAGCTTCATTTGCTGAAGACACGGTACAGTTTTCTATTTGTAACGCGTAAATATTTTTGGGCTCTATTGTTTACTGATAATAACTGATGAATATTTTTCATATCTAATAGTAATTTGCTCCCAGCTTTTCCCATCGTGCATGAAGCTTGGCGTAACGAAATTATTATTCGTGTATAAGAAGGGCCATTCCCATTTTTTGTCTAGAAGTTTCCAGTCTTCAAAACTCACCTTATGCACGCATAAATATTTATAACTCTCATGAGTAAAATACTATATGTAATGCTGTAACGGAAGTCAAGTTCGATGTTTCAATTTGTTTCGAAACACAAATTTAGTGGTGATTAAAGGTGACAACCATGCAATGTGCACATGAAAGAATCATGTTCAACCTCACATGGAGAGATCACAAGACAGCAAAATGTATTAAGAAAAAAAGGTCCGACAGACATCATAGAGTCCATGAGAAAACTCGCAATGGGCTGGTCATGTTGCAAGAATGGCAGACAACCGATGGACATCATGACTCACAACATGGATCCCTAGAGATCACATGCGTAACTGAGTCCAGCTGAATACAAGATGGAGAGACAAACTAGACAAATTCAGAAAGTATTGGCCACGCGAAACCCATGATAGAGAGGTTTGGCGAATCCAGGGTAAGGTAAATAATGATGATGATGATGATGATGATGATGATGAAAGGTACACTGAATCATCGATATACTTTTCTTCGCTCTATTCCATTTATCAACAAGTTCCTTGATACCAGATTTGTAAAATCTCTTCGGTTTTGATCTGGAATAAGAGACTAGCTGACTAGCCTCATCTCTTGAAGTGAGGTTTTGTCCATCGAAATGGTTTCTGCAAACTTCTAAACAAATTATAATCTATTGGAGCAAAGACAGGAGAGTTTGGCAGATGAATCATTTTTCCTAACCGAATGTCTTTATGACATCTTTCGCCAATTGAACGGTATATGGACATGACTGAAGTTGACCCTTTTCTCTTCAGTGGGGATGGGTCTGTTGTGTCAAAAGCTGGTTATTCGGATGTGGATGAATGGGTTTTTATGGATGTGAATTTTGAGGTACATGCCTTTCCAGAAAGCATAAGCGTCAAACCAACTCATCCTTTTTCAATAGATTAACGGAAGCTTCAAACTTTGACATCTTACTTGTCGACCAAACCATTGACTATAATACCTCTCTAAGGCTAGGGTCGATGAAAACTTGACTTTTTGAAATTGAAATATGTTTTATGCGCTGCGATGTGAATGCTGTACGATACATTATATTAAATTGTACATATACTTACTGCTAAAACAATGATAACAATAATGCTTCCAACAAAGCTTTCGTCATATGTTGGTTTCGGGATTCTAACGTTATTACCAATAACTCAAAACGAGTCAACAACACTTCACCATATCACCATATTTTGTTGGATAATTTTGAAATTCAAAATCCACACACATTCAGCTTGATCTGAGAGCCTCGTAATATTTTGGCCTTTTTTTGTGATGTCGCCATCCCAATTTTAATTGGGACCAAAGCACAGTTGGATCTAAATTTTCGACATTTCATTCCCATAGTAAATATTTTTGCTTATCGATCATGTTTTCTGCATCTGTTTTCTGATCGTAATATTTTTTCTGAATACGTTTGTTGGGGGTAGGGGTTTCTGCTTACAGTATACAGAGACATTGTAGTTCGTGTATAAAGCGGGTAAGCTAAAAAAAAAAAAGAACCCAATAAAACATCAGACATTTGCCAAAACAAATACTCTGGTGTGCCTCTGTGCGCATGTGTGCAAACGGTAATATTTCAGAACAAGGGGCGCCACGATAGATTCTACGAAAAGGACTTTATATACATTTATATAGAAAGCTGAGTGTAGCATCGCCCAAGAGAGAAAAATTCATTCAAACATTATAAGCAAGAGTGTCTTTACTTATTTGTTGGGGAGAGTTGCGA
Organism: Thysanoteuthis rhombus; assembly: GCA_963457665.1. Taxonomy (NCBI): domain Eukaryota; kingdom Metazoa; phylum Mollusca; class Cephalopoda; order Oegopsida; family Thysanoteuthidae; genus Thysanoteuthis; species Thysanoteuthis major. Next base: position 12,550,590 of record OY735222.1, read on the forward strand.
CACGTGGGAAGCTATATTGTCAACTGTTAGTCAAGAAACGATTCGTCAATTGAGCGGCAGATCGTGAACTGAGTTATGGATCAAGTGACCAAAAGAAGTATTTTATTACCTTGTGTAACCATTGACCATAACGTAAATATGAAAATCAGCCAGCCAGAATTACAGAGAACAAAGTGGAAACCAGACGATATAACTTTGGCGATCCAGTCAAGTGGCCAATATAATATTCAATTTTTTTTTCTGACGATTGAACTCTTCGTTGTTTGTGTTATAAACACAACGTTTTGACCGATTCATTCTACGGCTTTTTTCAAGTTTAATATCCAAATATGATTGTGGTAATCAGAATTTTCCAATGATGGAAGTATACAGAATATTCCAATGGTCGCTACGTTACCATATAGGATTCGGGTAATCCTGATTTCTTCCTCTTTCCCTGTTAGGCTTGGATTTCCATACCTTGTCCCTGATGAGTAGTGGAAGCCACATCGAGTTGAACTTTGCACTTGTCTGACTTATTGTAGAGTTCTACCTTTCATTTTGATTTTACATCTGAAGAAGGCCGTGGAGTGAATCGACTGAAACGTCGTATTAAAAATGCAAACAACAAGGAGGGGTTAAATCGTTCGGTAAACGCCTTGAAGGACAAAACAATGCTAGATTCTATCTTTGTAAAACAGACCATATTCATCTCATCATTTTTTTTAGACCTCAATGACTACTACAGTTTCAATTATGTCCTAAAGCCACTACCTGCCTGCTTGCTGCCACATAGACGTTCCTAGTGAGGCCCAGATTCAATTGCCATAGCTTCAGCACATATACGGACATCACACATCAGAAACCACTGAAATTTCCACATCACAATGATTTCCTTCCTCAACATTTTTTGTACATTGCAGCCATTCTCGACGGAGGGGTCATACGCCTCCTTGTCGCCCGGGCACATTTAAAGGGAGGGCATGGACCGGAATGATGATAAATGAATTCCCGTCTATTTGTTTGTGTTGTATTCCTGCTTGATGAATCTTTGGCGAATTTCTAAAGCATTATGTTCTTTTGATGTTGTCATAATCATATGTCCTGGAATAAACTATAAATGTGTACACTCTGACATTTCCGAGTCATCACCGACATCACTCTAACATAATTCTATCCCACTGGCATAACAATATTTCTTTTGTATCGTAAATCAATAATGCATTTGCTTTTGGGAAGTGCTGCCAATGCTATAGACGTTTTCTCAAATCCCAATCCGAGAGCCATAAAAACGATCAAAGAACCATTAATAGACAACAAAAGTTGCCGAAAATGTGCAAAATCTTCCAAACGGAAATAGTCGATTTTTCCTGATGGACAATGGAAACTATCTGGTATCTTAGGCGTCAAACTTTTTTCATCCAAGTTCCGTTTAACCCACTAGCCTGTCAGGTGTATGGGAAGACAACTCCTTATGTCGAATACAACTGATTTTTTTTTTTTAATTAAATTTTTAATTAATATTTACCTGCATCTCATTTGTTCGGTTTATCTTATGAAAAGAGGAAGAAAGAAAAAGTTGTATGCAACCCAACAAAAACCATCGAATTATCCGAAAAGTTGCATCACAATGATTACCCACACTTGAAAAAATCCCACCTTTCCTAAAAGAAGGGCATGAAATTGATGCATCCTCCCGATGCATCAACCGTTGTGCAGAGATATGGAATTTAATCAAAAGATTGATCCACAAACTGAGAACCATGCAACGTGCACATGAGAGAATCATGCTCAACCTCCCATACAGAGATCACATGACTGCACAGTATATGAGAGAAAAACAGGTGTCAGAGATAACATGGAGAATATTAGAAAACTCAAATGGCAATGGGCTGGATGTGTTGCTAGAATTTCAGACATTTGCTGGACATTACGATTAATAATGTAGATCCCCAGATATCATATGCGAATTGTGGCCGACAGAAAATAAGATGACAAGACAAGCTAGACATTTCAGAAAGGACAGACCCTGCGACGCCAATTATAGAGAATCTGGCGAATCTTGGAGAAGATCTATGTCCAACAGTGTGCGCTAAAAGGCTGATAATGATGATGATACTTAACGGGGGTCATATGCTCTCACCTCCTGTCACCTTGGCACATTTGAAGGGACCATTGACTGAAATAATAATAAATAAATGAATTTTTGTCTATCTACTTGTGTCGTATCCCTAAATGACCGGAGTCATTCGGAATCTGAGAAGAGCTTCTAAAGTTTGAGAATGGATGGTAGAAAGAAACGAAAATAACCGAATATTTTGAATCGTCTGTTACGCAGATAGCCAGTGTTGCCAATTTCTTTTATATCTGGAAATCGCTCCAAAATTTGACCCCAACCACAAAACATCTAAATCGGCGACACTAAACTCACAAATTAGAATAATATAAACAAAAACGTATCTAAGTTGGCAACACTGGGATGACAATATAAATTAGAAACAGCTGATCTTATAGGACGATATTATAACAGAAATTTTTGTTAAAGAGACAGAGGAAGAGAGAGAGAGAGAGAGGGGGGGGGTAGAAAAGGCCGATATTCTGATTCACACAGACGTAAACTCAATAATTCTACCGGAAATGGGTTGATTTCTTGATATTATGTACAGGATATATCCAGAAAATAGATGATAAGTAATCATAAACATGACAATGGATAATGCCAAAGGTTTCAAACGTCCGGGGGAATAGTCGGACAATTCTGATATTGCGCCAAAGAAGCACACCAATATCCTGTCATGGAAATAGCCAAATACTTCCGGTACCGTTTCGTCAAAAGGATGAAAAACAACGAATAAATAATGAAATATTACGTCCACGAAATAATGGCGTTGCTCTCTAACATTGATATTCATACTAAAAATACAACCAGTACAGTTCACGACGAGTCGGGTTTTAATATCATCTTATGGAGTAGTGGTCGTGATTTTCCAATTCTCTATTCCTTACAGGTTGGATTTATTATCACATAAACAAAATGGACCAAAAGACTTCCGTCTGATTTTTCTTTAGGAGTTTAAACTTGGACGAAAAAGCCATTGAAACTGTTCGCCCGAAACATCAGCCAAGCATTTCACCACGAATCGGTTCTTCTTCGGACAGTTCAGAATTGGCACAAGAGGTTTCGGCCAGGAGATGAGTCTTAAAGTCTATGAATGTCCAGGAAATGAGGAAATCTTTTCACGATGAGACAATACCTTTTTTCGAGAATTTATTTACTACGAGAACAAAGTCTTACCCATCAATCACAAATATTGCTATAATATGTTGGCAGAAGGACATTCAATTGCATTATGGAACCTACTTGCCTGAATCATGATTCTCAATTACTTTGGTTTTCGTTTTAAGCTTTTATCCATATGAAAACGCCATTACTTTTTGGGGGGACTTAATCAATCGTAAATAACTGCAACTTTTGGAAAGGAAGAAATATGATTATTTTGGACACTTTGCTTTTAAGCTGGGAATAGGGGAATTATTCAATTCGTGTATGGAATGGAAAACAGAATAAACGGGAGAAAAATGATCTTCAATCATTGAGTTTTTGGAAATATTTTTAGAAGTTCCATTACTTGCGTTTTCTCAATGGAGGAAACACAACTCGGAGAGGAAAATTGTTTTAAGGTGTGAAAGATGCCGAGCTAATCAGTGATAATACAAAGAAGAAGAAGAAGAAATGATAACACAATTGGTAAAGAAGAGGAGGAGGAGGAGGAGGAAGAAGAAGAAGAAGAAGAAGAAAAAGAAGAAGAAGGAATGATAACACAATTGGTAAAGAAGAGGAGGAGGAGGAGGAGGAAGAAGAAGAAGAAGAAGAAGAAAAAGAAGAAGAAGGAATGATAACACAATGCGTAAAGTAAGAAGAAGAAGGAATGATAACACAATTGGTAAAGAAGAGGAGGAGGAGGAGGAGGAAGAAGAAGAAGAAGAAGAAGAAGAAGAAGAAGAAGAAGAAGAAGAAGAAGAAGAAGAAGAAGACGACGAAATGATAACACAATTGGTGAAGGAGAAGAAGAAGAAGAAGAAGAATAAGAAGAAGAAGAAGAAGAAGAAGAAGAAATGATTATCCAACTGGTAAGGAGGAGGGAGAAGAAGAATGCGATAATCCGACTGTTAAAGAGGAAATTATAACTTGACTGAAAAAAAATTAGTAGTAGCAGTAGTGGTATTGGTAAAGTATCGTATAAAAGATCACCAATCTGATATCCTGTGCAGCTTAAAACAATTTTATTTCATCGTTGTGTGAGCGTAATGAGTTCCATTTTATAATTCTCTAAATTATGTATTAATATAGGTTGAATGATTAATATCATCTATGTTGCCTGACTAGGGTTAATTCGGGATACGATGGAAACAGAGCAATTTGACCCAATTGAGTGGCTTCATCGGATTTACAAATAACACATAAACGAGTTGTTACCAAAGTGTGCGTCGTGTCGCAGCACCCCTACGATGTTGCACTCAGCTCCAAGGGTTTGCTGCAGGATATTAAAACAATCCAGGCAATTGTAATTCAATTTATTGATAGGAAGTGACAACTCACTGGTATATCTCGAATAACTCTATCCATCTAGTGAAGAACTTCGCTGTTCCAACACAATAGAGCGCCCAGTCAATAAACATGGTTTACATTCGGGATTGTTCCAGAACTGTACAGAACATTCTCGGTGTATTGTAGTTGCCTATAAAAAATAGCAGATTCTCGAAGGCTTCATTGAAATTACACATTTCATTTATTTTTACTTAACTTACCTAACCCCATGAATGCAATGTAAAGTGATCAGTATTTTCAGACTTGAGGGGCCGTAAAAGAATTTTTATTGGCACTGAGATTCGGAATTGTTCGGGGACCACTGATATAAACAATTCAAATTGATGCATTTTTAGTCTTCCCCATTCATTTAGAATATATACATATATATGTCGTGGTCGTAATTTGACAATGTGGAAGTGAAAAATTGAGAAGAAGATGTGTTACATCCCGAAATCTTTTATTATCATCAAGATAAGGCTTTATGCATTTTGCCATTTTTTAATCGGTGTCTTCAGAAGCTATTTTGCAATGCAGAAGACTATAGAAAATGCAGTCCAATACATGTTGAGACAATGTACCAAAGTGGAAATCAGAAAACCAAAAGAGAAGAGAAAGGAGGAGTATCAGTGATGAGGGTCAGATAAGGTCAACTTGAAGTATGTTGTTTTGAGGAGGTGTTTGTATTATGTGAGAGGACAAAAATAAATTTCATTCATATACACATGCACAGACACACCAACACACATGAATATAGATGATCCAAAACATTATGACCGGCAACATGCAGCAAGAACGAGAGCTGCTCTCTTGTAACAAATGTATCTGTCAGGGTCATGGTATATAAGCAGTTATGTCGGCCTCGTGTATCTTATTTTGATGTGTTATGGGCAAGAAAAAAGACGTGCATAACTTTGAAAGAAGCCAATGGCCAGATGACTTGGTGTGAACATTTCCCGAACAGATCGGCCTGTAGGTGGCTCACGTTCAGTTGTGGTGGTAAATACTTCTCAGCAGTGTAGGCTTTCATCTCCGGAAAAAAAAACCTTTACGGATATTAGTTTTGTGATGGCGTCAATGTTTAACCTAAACTACACTTCCCCACAAAGTGACTGAAATCCCAGTTTACCTTTAATCTGGGACATTTTCTCCTGTTTCCAACGACTTTTAAAAATTACATACAATGTTTATTGCTAAAAATTATTTTTGCTTCTGTTGCCACAAATTCCACGCAAATAGCTCCTTCTCAAGAACATCTTCTATGTGAAATAAAAACCCCCTTTCAATGTTTTCCCGATGAACTGGAGAAAGTTGAATACTACATCTACCGAAGACAACGAATCTCCATGAAATCCTCGAAAGAAGAAGACATCAAGCGAAGAATCACTTTAGGTAGGAACGCTTTCGGCAAGACGAATTCAACCTTCAAGAAAAGGAAAATCCTGCTAGTGCTTAAAAGATGGGTATATAACTAATGCATCTTCCCAATAGTCACATATGGGGCTGAAACATAGAACCTAACCAAAAGACTGATCATTAAACTGAGAACCACGCAACGTACTCCAGAGAGAGTCATACCCAACATAACATGGAGAGATCACAAGACAGTAAAGTATACTAGAGGAAAAACTGGAGTTCCAGATATCATACAATCCATAAGAAAACTCAAATGGCAATGGTCTGATCATGCTGTGAGAATGCCAGATAACCACTGGACACCATGACCCACAACGTAGATACCCAGAGATCACATAAGAAACCGGGACCAACAAAATATAAGATAGCGTGACGAACTAGACAAATCAGAAAGTACTGGCCCCATGACGCTTTCAATGGAGAGGTCTGGCTAATCTTGGGGAAGGTCTATGTCCAACGACGGACGTTGAAAGGCTGCTGCTGCAGATGATGATGATGATAATCTCAGTATTTTAAAATCCATTTTGAACAAGTTCCTTTCTCGATATTAGTTTTTTGTCTTCGTTTTGAATATGCCATGTTTTAGCGTTTCGAAATTCACAATTTTAACATCAATAAGCTATTTTAAGATTTTTTAATAACTATTCTTAATTCTGTGGCATGATTAACTCTCTTCTTACTTACCCTTTGATATGGAGTGTCCGAAATGCATTACTTAGCGTGACTAAAAATAATCAACAGCTTTTTCATATTGAACTTGCAGTGTGTATCCATGGAATAAATTTATGTGCAACAGATATAGTAATTTTCGGCCATTCATGGCACTCAAAATATTGCATAAAAGTTTTCCCAAAAGCCACAAATTCTACCTTATACGTTTTTGTTGGTACGATTTACCATTTTTAAAAATTTAATATGCAACATAACTCGACTTCATCTAATTAAAGCAGTTCTATAATACGCTTGATACATTATTTCCTATACTGTTACAACAAAATGAAGATTAAGAAGAAGAAGAAGAAGAAGAAGAAAAAGGAGAAGAAGAAGAAGTGGTTCGATTGTCCCCACCTCTTGGAGTATCAAACCAATATCCGAATTCCTATTATACTCATACACATAATAAGGATGATTAATGAATGAAGGTACCATTAGGAAAGGTTCCTATTGAGACATTTGTAAGGCAAGCCCCCCCCCCCCCCCAACGAAGGCATATTTCCAGTTCATGGTCGTGAGATGATCCACCATTCAACGGAACAATATGCATTTGCAATTTGAAAAATTTTGGCGTAAATCCAAATTGGTGAAGCGCTTTCTGTATAGCCTTCCTCTCCTGATCTTTGTTAGCACCTGCCTTGTCATATGATGAGCCTCATTATTGCAAATCTGTCATCTGGATTTTTCTTTTTCATTCATGCAAATGAGTCACAATTCATTTGATCTGGAGATTGGCCGTCCATGACCTAAACAATATCAACATTTGATACATTCATTATAAGAACGTCATGTGTAAAATGATTCTGTAACTTCGTGAAAACTCAAGTGTCTTTGATGGTATTTCTTGGGGAAAATCTAGGGTACTTGGCGATGCCCAACTCCATTCTCTTTTGTTGGACGATTGAATTCATCAAACACATACACACACGCGCATGCACGCATGCTCGCACACACAGAGACACAAATGAGAACATAGACATATTGAACCAGCAGTGTAACCATGAAAAATATCTATGCAGTTTTTCCAGGTCATGTATAGATTCATGACACTTTACATATTGTGTAAGAGTTTCCCCTAAGAATAAAAATAAGACCGTACACGTTTTTGTAATCATGAAACAACATTTTTTCAACCCCAAAAGCAATTCGACCCAACTTCATCCAATTCAATCATACGGTGTTTTATCTAAACAGCTCTATGATACACTTAATAAAATCTTAGACCAAAACCCTCATAACAAAATAAACGAGAAGGATTTCAATTGTCCAGAAAAAACTCTTTGAAAGTAAGACGTACATTCAGATTCTAATTATACTCATATAATAAGGATGATTAATAAATGATAATACAGTTTGGAAGGCTTCCTATTAGGACACTTATAAAGCAAGATTGGCAACTTTCTCGTCGAACAGTTACTTCCGGTTTTCAGTCGACGAATGACCCACCGTTCAACTGAATAATACGCATGCGCTATTCGAAATATTTGGATGTGAATAAAAATGGCTGACGTGCTTTTTCTTACAGCTTTCGTCTTATGATCCTCGATAACACCTGCCTTTTCATATGATGACCCTCTTTATTGCAAATCTGTCATCTTTTATTATTATTGTTCATCTAATGGGTCACCATTCATATGATTTATTGACTGGTTATCCTTGACCCAAACAATGACAACATTTGATAAGAAGAAACAAACCATCACATGGCATTGTAGATCAGTGGTTATTCACCTTCTGTCAAACTCCGGTCCAAGTTGAGGCTGACCCCCACCTTTCCCAGCCCGTAACAAGCACGATCATCGCCAAATATATGAGAGTAAATTCTCTACTGTTTTCCTATACTGTCACGTTAAACTAAACAGATATATAAAATTAAGGTTTTACTGCCGTGATTTCAAATCATGGCCTTGCGATTTCTGGGCAGTTCTCCAACCGACTGACCCATACAGACAAATATTATATATTTACGAATTTATTTATCAAATGTACAATACAAAAGTTACAGCAATCATCTTCAATTGGGATAGAAGTATGAGTGGACTTTGACCCTGCAGCAACCAGGTTTGTTTCGTGAACTCCATGCCCCACCCTGATAACTCAAAAGAACTGATATCCCCCCCCCTACTATAATACGAATATCTAAATCATATACCATGCGGCAAATTCTTTGTAAAAATACTGATGAATAAACTTTAGGTTAACTTACTAAGTTTTTCATGATTTATTTATTGTGTGAAATTTAATAACAACCACGCAATCACCTCAGCACATTCATACCAAACAAAGTTGATGAGGTAAGCTTTAATTAGTATTGAATCTATGGTAAAAATAGCAATTAATAGTGTTGTGTAATGAGAAATTAATCAATAGTGCCTTAACACAACTCAATTTTGAGCCACGGCACGCTTTTTGCTATTCAAATCCGAATTCCAAATTGCCTTCCTATATGTTCAAATCAACCCCTTGATGTTTAGAATCATTTTGGTTGATCATCACAGTACCAGGGTCTTTGATGGCATTTCTAGAGGAAAATTAAAGTTATCTCTGGTAAAACACACACTACCTCCTACTGTGTAAAGCGACGTAACTATATCAATTTCTTTTGTGGAAAGATGACAAACTTAGAGGTGAAAGAAATATCATTGTCCACCTATCAGTGAGTAACAAAAAAAAAATAAAATAAAATAAAATAAAAATGAAAAGTTGATATTAGAAGAACAACGTCGGTTGATATTTTTGGCTGGAACTGATCTAGATCACAGACCAGGTGAGGAATAAAACAAAACCTGCAAGGCTCTGCATCTGATACATTCACCTGAAAACAATCGAGGAATGGACTGACCGAAACCTGCACTCGAATTCCAATTATACCCAAATAATAAGGATGATTGATAAATGATGGTATAATTTGGAAAGCTTTCTATTAAGACACTAGTAAAGTAAGCTTGGCAGCTTTCCCATCGAACGGTTATTTCCAGTTCTCAATCACCAAATAATCCACTGTTGAAAAGAATGAAACGCATGTGCAATTTGAAATATCTTGGTGTGAATCCAAATCGCCGACGTGCTTATTGTATAGCTTTCCTCTCTTGACCTTTGATAAGACCAGCTTCGTCGTACGATGACTTATATTATTGTCTGTAATCCTTCATTATTGTCCATTCATTCAGTGGGTCACTCACTATTCACTTGATATAGACTAACTCAAATGACAATGGGCTGGTCGTGTTGCGAGAATGAGAGACAACTGATGGATATCGCAACTCACAAAATGAATCCCCAGAGATCATATGCGAAACCGAGGCCGTCAAAAAACAAGATGGAGAGATGAACTAGACACATTCAGAAAATACTGGCTCCACGACGCCCATAATAGAGAAATGTGTCGGATCCTGGGGAAGGTGTATGTCCAACGACGGACGTTAAAAGACTGATGGTGATGATATCTTTGATAAAAAAAAAGCATCAACATTTGATACACGATCATACGTTCTCTTGAAATAACAAGAAAAGACTTTTAAAAATCTACAACTTTCTCTTATGATATCACAACGTTTCCTCGAGACAACTCAACGTTCTATCATGACGTCATGGAAAATAGGTCCGAAATATGAATATTGTAAATCTCTCTCTTTGCCTATCTCTGTCTGTCAATCTGTCTGTCTCTCTGGTTTCCTCTCGCTCTTTATTTGGATGCTTCCATCTTTATTCAAATTGGATCTGAAAGAAATGAATTTGGATCTCATAGACCTTGCATCGTTCGTAGCAGATAAAAAGAAGTATACAATTCAGTTACGACAGTGTAGATCATCAGAGTACCATTATGGGTCTTTCATTGTATTTCTAGGGGCAAATCTATGTTACTTGTCGGTACAATATTATTAGCATCCCATCGTAACGATAGTTGAGTGCTCATCTTCTCTTTCTTCCATAGATGACAGAGTTGACATACCAAAAAAACACAATAAAGAAACAGATTTTGCCATTAATATATAATGAATATGAATCAACAGCTTTATGAAATCGAATCTGCACTGTAACCATAGAATATGCACACCAGATATTGTGGAGATCTTTAGGGCTCATATAAATTCATAGCACTCGACGAATTGCTTGAAAGATTCGCCCAATATCAAGATATCTTCAAAAAGGCAACACAAAACATCTAATAAGAAACATAACCAAAATTCCAATTGTCCAAAAAGAGTATACAACCTATGTATCCTACCGATAGTCACCTATGGAGCTGAAACATGGGACCTAACCAAAAGATTGACCCTCCAACTCAGAATCATGCAACATATACATGAGAGGCTCCTGCTTAACCTCACATGGAGAGATCATAAGACTGCACCGTGTATTAGAGAAAAGACAGGGGTTCGATTCATCATAGAAACTGTTAGAAAGCTCAAATGGCAGTGGGCTGTACATTTTGCTAGAATGTCAGATAATCGCTGGACAACGCAGCTCACAACGTGGATCCCCAGAGTTCAAGTGCGAAACTGTGGCCGATTGAAAGTAAGATGGCGTGACGAGCTAGATAAATTCAGGAAGTACTGGCTCCACGATGCCCATGATAGAGAATTTCGGCAAATCTTGGGGTCTATGTCCAATGGTGGACGTTGACAGGCTGCTGCTGCTGATGATGATGATTGCCCCTACTAACAGAAATGGACAAATGTTATTTATTCACCCATGTTTGTCTGTCTGTACACATAATATCTCCGAAGGTTATCGTTGAATTTAAAAGACATTTTGTGGGAGTCTAATTCATAAGCCGAGGAACATTTGATTAAATCACTTGTCAGATCCAGGAATCGTTTTTTATTTTTGTGATAATTACGTTGGCAGAGACATTCTGAGTGCTTTTTAGTTTTATTCAAGCATTTCTATAATACACTTGATAAAATATAAGACATGAATTCGAATTCCAATTATATTCATATAATAAGAATGAATAATAAATGATCGTACAATTAGGCTTGAATGATCCACCGTTCAACAGAATATTACGCATGTGCAATTCAAAACAATTTGGTCTCTTTCCAAAATGGCCGACGTGCTTTTTGTACGGCTTTCCTCTCCTAATCATCGTTAACACCTGTCTTGTTATATGGTGACCTTAATTATTGCAAATCTGTCATCTTTATTTCTCTTTTTCCTCCATTTAATGGGTCATCATTCACTTAATTGAGAGGCTGGCTAACCTTGAGCTAAACAAAGCCATACGTTCTCTTACAAAAAACAACAATAAAATTATTTGATGACTTTGTATATCATCAGAGAACCATACTGTTTTTTTGATGGCATTTCCCGAAGGAAAACTTTGGTAAAACACGCACTACCTTCCACTACTGCGCAACGCGACGTGAAAAAGTCAGATTGTCTAGTGATGAGTTCAGAAACGGTAACATGAAAGTAATACCATTGTCCAACTATCAGTGTGTAGCAGATTTTGTATTCCTTTGTATGAATACTTTGTCTTATGGATGTTGACAAACAGATATTTAGAGAACGGTGTGGTTTCAAGTACACATTGCTTATCTTCGATATAGGTTTCTCCTTTTTTAATATATGTTCAAAAAAATCTTTGCACCAAATTATTCAATAAACACACTTTTGAGGTATAAAAATCTTAAGGAATTCTCTACAGCAAACAAAAATTTCTTAATTAAAAAACAAAGACCCAGTTACCTTGTATTCGTAGTGATATGATGTTGACACAGCCAGGGGCTTTTCTGAAAAAAGAAGAATAAAATTATCTTATGCAAATCATTAGGGTATCATGCTGGGTCTTGCATGTCATTTCTGCCCAACTCTTCTTCAAGTAACGTGTGACGGAAGTATTGAGATACATGGAAACAAGAGTCGGGAGTAATTCCTGGAACAGGTCATCCGTGCCTTTCCCAAGTGCATCTGTGCATTGAGAATACAAATTACCTCAGCCCGAATATGAACTCGGCCCAGCAAATTCAGTATTACGTGCTGTTGACTGTCAGACCAACTCTTCACTCCCATATGGTCGCTTACTCATAGATACTATATATTGTTATGCTTGTCTGCACCAAACTACCTACGATGCTTCTTCTAATACTAATATGTTGACTATCACAGATTACCTTAGTAACGATGCATTCATTAATATTTTGTACTTACTGAGTAGTATAGTGTGCTTAACGGTTCGAGTATTCATAATTAAAACTTATCACCCCCTCGAACCCCTCCCCTAGGTTCAACCTCAACTTCTACTTCTACTTCCACGCATATCAATAACATTAATTTTCGTAGACATTTAAGACCTCACACTTTGGCTCAGTTGGTAAGAGTGCCGCCTACCGATCACTTGGTCGAGAATTCAGATCACGATAGGGAAATGCTAATCGTATATGTCGGTTTGGATCTTCAGGACAGACAAACAGCGAAGATGAGGATTGATGTTGTTCTTGTTTTTACGGTGGAGAAACAGAGTATACACCAGCAATCGATTTGGACTAGACTTTGACAATAACAAATATAAATGCGAAAACCAAACTCATGACAAGATTAAAATATGCAAAGCTTGTTTGGAGAGTATCAAACTATTTGATATCAAATAAAACGCTTGTCTACAAATGACAATGGCGCCTTAGTACCCTTCAAAGAATTCCCCTAAGGATCTAAAACACTTATCTTAATATCCCTTCCACTCCTCTCGACAGTCTGCAAAGTCCTCTTTCGAGATCGGTGTCAGCTGCCTCGTTGTGTTCTCATTGTTGTTCACAGTCTGAATTCTCTTTTGGGAAAGCCAGAAGTCAAAACATGGTCCAAGGGCGGGCGACAGGCCTGGGGTGATATGATGTTTGTCCAAGAAACCCTCTACTAGACATGAAGAATGGTCAGGTTCAGTCAATTTCTTGTTGCTCCTATTGAAACTATTCTCCTGGTATCTTGGAGACATGTTTTGTCTCCGCTTTTTTCTCATACACATGTTTCGATAAACATTAAATGCTGATAATTCTAAAAGCTCTCTGCTGAAATTGGGGTGTGTCATATCACGTATGCCTACGCATATATACCTTGAAATACGTTAATACGCAGATACTCACGAAGAACGAAAAATCATTCCCCACACCCTCAGCAAAAAAAGAGACAATGAATTACGGTTAGTTAAGGTCAGTACTGAGAAACCCCAAAGCAGTTTACCGGACCGGTTATTATATACATCGATCTCATATCAGATTTTCTATTCAGCATTGTCATACCATTCATCAATAAGTAATGATTTAATCAACGCACCTTGCTTTATTGGGGCCAAAGTGTGCAAGGTTTTATCACTAGGTCCCGAAGTTATAAAACCATACAGTTGATAAGACGATCTTCAGAGTCAGAATATTTTGCTATTATCTTTTGCTTTCATATTGCCTTTAACCTTTTAATTGAGTTCAACATTTGTATAAGGTTGGTTTTGTTTGAGATTTCAATTGAACAACTGTTTTGATAAAATACAGGGTGTCAACAAAGTGTTTGCTATTTTTGTTTAAACTGTGTAATAGAATGAATAGAGACTTTATGGACATAAGTATATGTATATTCCTCGAATTATATATGTGAGAGCGTCAACGTTTACACAACCCCCACACGCATGTACACTCATTCAAACAAACATTCTATGTCTAGAAATGTATTTGGATGTATTTGTTCCAAGTTACGTGCATTGAACGACCGTAGCCACCAGAGGTGGTGAAGGGTTCTACTCCTCCTTTTTATATACGCATGTGTTTATTTATGTTTATTTTTGTGTCTCAGGCCTCCTTGAGAATTAACATCAATACTCCACCAGACCCCTTCTAGAGGTGATTTTTTTATTTAAAAAAAATGTTTGGAAAAAAGGGTTTTTTGACCTTTTGGAGGCATTATTTGAACAGCTTTATAAATGACACGAAGATTACCCAGAATCTAGATGATTCTAGATGTTTTTTTTTAAATTTTACATTTGATGTTTTGCAGTTGAAAACGCCAGTGATGTCATAAATAGATTTTTTTCCAGACAATATCTATGGTGGCTTTTTTTTTTTGCATAACTTCAAATTTTGGTTGTTCAATTAATGACTTTAATAGCGAGTTAAATTTATTGTTCAGTGTTTTTCTTATTCGTTGTTTAGTTTTCCACAATGCTGTTTACATCTAACTTTTTTTTTGTTCATTCGTTTCTGTACATTGACTTACTCGGCCTAGTGTCCCCATCTTGGTTGTTATAGTCACAACATTCCAGCCGTTGCTCCTTTCAGCCTTCTTCAAGTGTCTGTCGTAGTCGACTTTGTGGGAATTTCAAACCGAACCCGTAGGACACGCGACCGACTGGATAAAATCGTTGGTCAAGCGCATAGTTAGCTTTGTGGCAGACATGATTTCAATCATCGAATCGGGGGGGGGGGATCGTATAATGATATAATCAAAACACCCTTCTTTGCTCGGGCCAAAGTGTGCACGATTTGCGACCAGGTCTCGAATCTATGTGATCGTACTATTGATATGGTTTAATCAACATGGGCCTCAAATGAACTGAATAAAATTTTCCATGACAGTGCCAATCCCTACACCTTGCAATTGACTGTGTCTAATCTTAGAGAATCGGGATATGAAGTCGTACAGCATCCTGCATATCCAGCTGAAAATTCTCTTATAGATCATCATCTTTTTCTAGCTCAAGGCAAGAGGCACCACAAGAACGAATTAACTTGGAAGAATTCACTGCTACAAGATATCCTACAGCATGAACAAAGGAATAAGAACAATCTACACCCTTGGATTGAATGAAGGGTGCGATTTGAAACCCCAGAGGGTTATCGACGACGACGGACACCAGAAGAAAACCGGGTGTTACAGCGGCCGAAATGTAGTGACTATAACAACGAAGTTGGAGACACTATTTCAAGAAAATCAGTCGATAGTATTGACTATTTCTTATCTCAGATATTCAGACAAAAATTCATTGATTTTGTCCAAGGCTTTAATCATTGCGATTTCGCTTGAGATTTGGAGATGATCCATTGTTAATATTCAACGTTTTTCTCCTTTTTTTAAATCATCTCTCCATCTTTGTTGTTCTTTTCCCCACTGCATTTAAGTTATGCTATTTTGCAATCGCAATCTAGCACCCAGTCATTAATGATAGCCTCGTTTTAATTGATGATTTTCGAGGTAAATTGCTGGTGAAGACCAGCGTATCAACTTCTTTCTCTCGAAGCAGTTAGGATGGATATATTCGTCTAATTGTGATACCTAGCTTTACTAGTTAGATACACTTTCAAATAATTACTAATTAACGACACACACACACACACACACACACACACACACACACACACACACACACATATATATATATATATATATATATATATATATATATATATGATTAAGAAATGGATATATAATCCGACAGAATATTTATGAATGCGTTATATTATCAGAAACTCTATTCGAAATGACGACCAGTTGTCACACAAAGAATGAATCAGCGTAAATACTGATAAACAATTAAAGAAAAATGAGGCCTCTGTAGGAATCGAACCTGTATTTGTTTTTTTATTGTAATTTACGTTGATAAGGCCAAATGATACGTTCACCGCTTAGTAACGGGAGATCATCTCAAATAAGTTTCAATATGATATAACGCAATTTATAATTATTCTGTCGGACCATATATCCATTTCTCAATAACAGACAGACACACACACACACATATATATATATATATATATATGGAGTGAGAGAGAGAGAGAGAGGGAGAGGAAGAGGAAGAGGAAGAACATGCTTTGACTTACATGTTCAGCCAATTTCCCCTTACAATCTTGAGTTGCAATATGTTAAAACACGTTTCCCCCGCTATCCGAAAGCAGAGCGTTCCTATAAAACCTTTCCGTAGCAGTGGTTGTATGAAATGATATGCACTAGAGCAATGGGAAGGGGTCGGACTTTTTGATGTGTTGAGCAGCCTGCCGTAATTGTAATTCAAAATAATTTTCGGCCCGAAACTACGGCTTCGAAGTATTTCGGTCATTTCCCCCCAGTGTGGCAAATTTAGATATTTATATCTGCATTTAAAGAAGTGTAAGTCAATTTATCTTCGTTAGATTTCTCGAGAACCACGTATCCAAGCAACAAACCCAATACCGCACTACCTTGTGTGCCAAATAATATATCAGGCGAATTACAATGTGCGACAGCCAGGTGTCGAGTAATCGTGGTGTAAGTATATATATATATATATATATATGTGTGTGTGTGTGCGTGTGCGTGTGTGTGTGTGTGTGTGTGTGAATATTTGGGAAGATTTGTAGCTTTGCTCTTCTTCTCCTTCTGAATGCAGCATTGTAGCCAGAGGTATTTCATTAAGGTACCTCCTATGATGCACCAACTTGAAAAAAAAATCGGGTTGATTTGCAACTATAATAGTGTAGAGTCTGCGTTTCTTCTAACCTCAGTAATAATAATAATAATAAGCCGTTTGAAAATACGGCTTTTTCTAATGGTCGTTACTCAATTAACACGTAATAAAAATATTTGTCTCGTAAAGCAATTTCGTACATCATGGTCATCATCATCATCATAATAATAATAATAATGATAACAATAATAATAATAATAATAATGATAATAATAATGATACTGCCACATTTTGACAAAAGGCCTCCTTTTTCAGGATGAATTCTGGTGACTTACTTTGAAGACCTAACTAACTCAGGCTAGATTTTAAAATTTACTCTGTGATTGAATGTCTTATCATTAACAATAATAATAATAATAATGATATTAATAATAACAATGCTATTTTGACTACAGGCTGCCCTGGATGATTTTGTTCTGGGCTTAGTTAAAGAAGTTTTCTTTAGATTCTAATGATACTTAACGTTTGGCCTTGAGATGAACTCTGATTATTTTCGAACATTTTAATGATATTTTACTTTGGTTGATTATTCCTGATATTTTGATGGTTCTTATTGAATGTCTTATTAATAATAATGCTATTTTGACTACAGGCTGCCCTGGATGATTTTGTTCTGGGCTTAGTTAAAGAAGTTTTCTTTAGATTCTAATGATACTTAACGTTTGGCTTTGAGATGAACTCTGATTATCTTCGAACATTCTAATGATATTCTACTTTGGTTGATTATTCTTGATATTTTGATGGTATCTTTGTACCTCTGAGATGGTTTTCTTTGTGAGTCTGAGGAATTTTCTCTTGCAATGAGAAGACCACTGCCAAGTCGAAAAAAGTTGTTTTTTCTTAGACCTGCACGTGGGTAAGTGGAATTAAAATTAAATTTAAAATTATTATATTTATAATTTATATTTCAAAAGGAGTTGTCCCATAGAAGTATAGAAAAGCGAGGGGCGAGTATACATATATATGTGTGTGTGTGAATGAACTTTTCCACTTGCAACCTCCTCCCCCCGCCCCCGAGATTAGTATAGTATAAATTGGCGGTGGTCGCTTGGCCATCTATCTACCCAGCGGGCATTGGAAGAAGAAGAAGAAGAAGAAAAAAAACAACGAATATCGAAACTTATACTAAGTCAAGACTTATAACATTTAAGGGAGACATATGATCTTTTATGTACGCAACCCCCCTCCCCAAGAAAAAGGCTTAGTGTTATTTCTTTAGTTCAACAATCAGGCAAATGTCATATCACTAGATAGATATCTCTGCAAGCCTGAATGGCTTGCCCTTGTGAGGCCATACCCTGGGTGGTAGGAGCTGGTGGGGCTCTTTGATTACCACTGTGCACATAGGTCTCAATGAACCCACCAAGGTATGGCGCTACCTTAAAAGAACCAAAAGGGCCGGTGGGGCTCTTGGGCTATTTCCGACTCACATCGGTCTTAACCAACCCACCAAGGTCTGGTACTACCTCCAAAGAACCAAAAACCCCAATCATGACAGTACAACCAAACCATTTTACCGCAAAAAACGGGGCACAGATCCAAGACCTGTGTGTCGAAACCGGCAGGTGTTCCCTTGTTAGCCACCAGGAGGGACCCGGTCGTCATCCTGTGACTGCTGGCCAAAATCTCGGCTCGTGTACCCTTAATGGCCTTCAGGAGGGACACAGTCGTCACACAGCTACTGTTGGCCAAAACTCGTATACCACTAGCGATATCCAGGGGAAGCGCAGTCCTCATGGGGCGACTGCTATAAAGAACAAGAGAAAGAGATGGACAAGGGAAGAGAATAGACTAGTTATGTACTGTTACTATAAAAGCAAGCCTTCAGTGCGATCTTATAGGGAGCGTATGCTCCAAATATGGAGGGAAAAATCTGCTGTGGAAGTATCGAACCAACGCCTTGCTGACCAAGTAAAGCAAATTCAAAAGAAGAAATGGTTGTCTGAGACTGAACTACTAGAGATTTGCATTAATGTAGAGAGAGATTCAGGTGACACATCTGAAAAATGCCCCCCCAGCACAACTAGTACCAATAACAAAACTAGAATAATCCCCCATGAGACCCCCACAGTAAGCTACGCACCAGAGGGTGATGACGAGGCACCAACGGAAGAAGAGAAAAGCAAAATACAAGCTTTGAAAGAGATCATGCGAGGAGAGAAAACAACACTCCCCTCCCTAAGAGACAAAGACAGAAAGAAAGTCGGAGAAGTGACCGAACAGGTCAACTGCCTCTTACAGCACATAGAAACAGACACCCTCCTAGAACTCAACAACCTAATTTATGCAGGGGCGAAAATGGTAGCACAAAGCTTCACAACACAAGATAGGAACCTGGGTACTAATAGGGAAGGGAAACCCAACTGGGAGAGAAGGTTACAAAGGCAGATCTCCCAACTACAGAGAGACGAAGTACTGCTTAGAAATACACCACACACAGACAGACCACGAGTAAGACTTTATAACAAATATAAGGTAGCGCAAAAAGGCATCGCAACTGTAGTCGAAGAGTTACACCAGAAAAGACTAGCTAAAGAGGCAAGACTAAAAAGATACAGACTAAGATCGGCCCAATACACACAAAACCGCACATTCCAAAACAATGAGAAAAAGTTTTACCAAGATTTAAATGGGGAAAGAAGGCAGGACATAAAACCAGATGCCACAGAGGCCAAGAACTATTGGAATAGCATATGGGGGCACCCAAAAAGACACAATGTAACACCGCAATGGTTAGGAAACATGAGAAAAGAACTAGAAAATATAGACAAGGGAGAACCAATAGTACTGAATGAAACCACATTGAAACATACTCTTAGGAAAGTAGCCAACTGGAAAGCACCGGGTCCCGACGGGATCCATGGGTATTGGTTCAAAAAGTTCACCACGTTACACGGCAGACTCACCCACCTACTCCAAAATTGTCTAAATGAAGGCAAAGCACCAGAATGGATGACTAAAGGCAGAACCACCCTCATCCAAAAAGACCTGGGGAAGGGGAACATAGCAAGCAACTATAGACCAATCACTTGCCTACCACTTATGTGGAAAATCCTGACCGGGCAAATAGCAGAGAGAATATACATGTCAATGGATAGAAGGGGGCTACTACCAGAAGAACAGAAAGGGTGTAGGATAGGAACCAAAGGGGCAAACGATTTACTCTACATAGACCAGATGATCTTAAAAGAAGTAAGGAAAAGGAGAAAGAATATCGCAATGGGATGGATAGATTACAAAAAGGCATACGATATGATTCCACATAGCTGGATACTCGAATGCCTTAGAATGTTCAAAATTAGCGAACCGGTGGTTAAATTTATTGGTAATTCAATGAAAGACTGGAAAGTAGATTTGACAGCCGCAGGGGACAAACTAGTCGAGGTAGGGATAAAAAGGGGAATCTTCCAAGGAGACTCGTTGTCCCCACTATTATTTGTTCTAACAATGATACCGCTTAACAGAATCCTGAGAAACAGCAAAGGATACCACTTCTCTAAAACAAAAGGAAAGGTCAACCACTTAATGTACATGGACGATATTAAATTGTTTGCAAAAAACAGGGGAGAGCTTGAGACTCTGTTCAACGAAGTAAGGGAATATAGTGAGGACATAGGAATGGAGTTTGGGATAGAAAAATGCGCAATCATGGTGATGCATAAAGGAAGGCTTTCAATGACTGAGGGAATTGAACTTCCGGACAACAACAAGATTAGGGCATTAACTGCACAAGACCGATACAAGTACCTAGGTGTCCTTGAATGTGACACGATAAAACGGGAAGAGATGAAGGAGAAAATTAAGAGAGAATACCTCAGAAGGATAAGGAAAATATTAGAAACCAAATTAAATAGCAGAAATCTAATAAAAAGAATGAACACCTGGGCTGTGTCAGTAGTTAGGTATACAGGACCATTCCTAGGATGGACAAAGGAAGAGCTCCAATCAATGGATAGGCGAACAAGGAAACTTATGACGATGCATAAAGCATTACATCCTAGGGATGATACAGATAGGCTATACGTTAAGAGAAAAGAAGGTGGTAGGGGGCTCATCAGCATAGAAGATTGTGTCCAGAGAGCTAAAGTAGTCCTAGATAGATATGTGCAAACAAATAGTGAAGAAATCATAAAGAGCGCGAGGGATAGTGCGACAAACAATAAAGTAGAAAACAATGGAACAGTACAGCAAACTAGAAAAGAAAAGTGGGAAGGGAAAAAATTGTACGGCGAGTTTAAAAGACAGATAAAAGATATAGCAGACGAGAAATCATGGACGTGGTTACGAAAGGGAAACCTTAAGAGAGAAACAGAATCGCTCATCATGGCAGCCCAAAACAAAAGCATAAGGACAAACTACATAAAAGCAAAAATCGACAGAACACAGACAAACAGCAAATGCCGCATGTGCGGTGAAAGAGATGAGACAGTAAACCACATAACTAGTGAATGTAGCCAACTCGCCCAGAAGGAGTATAAGCATAGACACGATAGAGTAGCAACGATGATACACTGGGAACTAAGTAAACAAATGGGATTCAACCATGGGGAAAAGTGGTATCAGCACAAGCCAGAGGCAGTTTTGGAGAATGACAACCACAAACTACTGTGGGACTTCGACATCCAAACTGACCACCTCATCCAGGCAAGAAGGCCGGACTTAGTAATAGTAGACAAAAAAAGGAGGGCCTGCCAAATACTAGACGTTGCTGTACCTGCAGACCATAGAGTAAAGAAGAAGGAGGGTGAGAAAAGGGAAAAATACCAGGACCTACCAAGGGAGTTAAAGAAAATGTGGAACATGAAAACCAGGGTAGTACCGGTCATAGTGGGAGCACTAGGAACTGTCCCCAAAACGCTGAGGGAGAGACTGGAGGAGATCGGGATTAGGGGGAGGATAGAGACCGTACAGACCACAGCACTGCTGGGCACTGGACGGATACTGAGGAAGGTGCTAGAGATATAAGGACTGCAACGAATCGTAGCTCTGTCATGATATGCGAAAGAGAGAGGAGACGTTAGCTGAAGACCTGAGGAGACTTATTGTCACTCAGCCTTCAGCGATAACCACTGGGCAACCGGTGTGAAACTGTAAATCGCAAAATTACTGCGATCTATGAGTACGAGGAGAGGAGGGCTGGAGACTTGAGGAGACTTGCTGTCACTCAAACTTCAGCGGTTACCACCAGGCAACTGGTGTGAGATTCTTCATAATAATAATAATAATAATAATCTGTAAGAACTGCATTCAATACCTGTAGTATAGTACAGCTTTAACATCATAAACTGGAACATAACTGACATACGTAAAATGAGCACAAAAACAAAGAAACTCCACACTAACAGCAGGATGCACCACCCAAAAGCAGATGTAGATCGATTCTAACCCCTGACCCCCAGAAAAGAAGGCGGTAGAGGTATGATCCAGTTAGAACTGTATTACCAAACCGCAACCATTGACCTACACGCTTACCTGCAGGCAACTGACAACTGGATATTGACTCTTGTGAAAAATTGCAAGACAGCGAAAAGGCTTTACTCAGTTGTGAGGGAATCTGAGACATTCCGAGATGAAATAAACATGGCCGACATAAACTAACAAATCCCGGCACAAGCAGCAACTAAGGTTGTAAAAAATGTAATAACTACAGCCAAGCGACAAGGAGTATCAATGTTAAAAGAACAATGGGAACAGAACCCCCTGCATGGCCAATACTCACTTCGCACCCAAAATACTGAAGTAGATAATACCAAACCCGATCCGTGCCTTCGAAGTTCAGGGTTAAAAGCCGAAACAGAGGGCTTTATCCTTGTTGCCCAAGAGCCGACAGTTCCTACCAGGAAGTACCTAGCACACGTTATCAAAAACGTGACAGCGCAGTTGAGACTATCGATCACATCTGGATGTTCTGCTCTAGCCCCCAATGAACACAGACGTAGACACGATAGAGTGGCCCAGTACATCCACTGGATTGTCCGTAATCACAATAGCGAAACACACACACACACACACATTCACACTAAATTTGTATGAACATCACCCAGAACCTGTAACTGAAGCACTAGATGCGGCAATATTATGGGATTTCCAAGTAACACGGATCGAACCATCAAAGCCAACCGCCCAGACATAACTATTAAGAACAGGAAGGAAAAGGGATGCCTGTTAGTCGATATATCTGTAAAAGAGTTTGAAAAGTGGTCCAAGTACAAAGACCTGGAAATTGAGGTCACAAAAATGTGGTTACTGAAGCCTGAAACAATGCCTGTTGTTAAAGGAGCCCCTGGTGTCATAACAAGGGATATTGACAAATATATGGGTAGAATTCTAGGAAACCCAAACACAACTATGTACTGTTTCTTGTATAGCCCCCTGTATTGATCCCCTTTTGAATACATGGAATGAAATGGTGTGAGTGTGTGTGTGTGTGTGTGGGGGGGGGGGCTGCCAGTGCCTATTAAGTTATAACACCGTTGCCTACCCTAAATTTCCAGCCGAAACTCAGTGTGCAATGAATCATCATTATCATGAGTCTGTCGGCGTCAGTCGTTGGACAGAGACCTTCTTCAAAATTCGCCAGACCTCTCTATCATGGGCATCGCTGAGTCAGTACTCTCTGAATTTATCTAGATCGTCACGCCATCTTACTTCCTGTTGTCCACAGCCTCACACCTGGTCTATGGGGATCCACATAGTGAGTCGTGATGTCCAGCGGTTATCTGCCATTCTTGTAATATTACCAGCCCATTACTATTTGAGTTTTCAAACAGTTTCTATGATGTCCCAGACTCCTGTCTTTTTCTCTGATATGCTGTGCAGTCTTATGATCTCTCCATGGAAAGGTGAGTATGGTTCTCTCAAGTGCGCGTTGCATGAATCTCAGTTTGAGGAATAATCTTTTGATAAGGCTCCACGTTTCAGCGCAATGAATACTACTAGACATCAAAAGGAATAATAATAATAATAATAATAATAATAATAATAATAATAATAATAATAATACAGGATGTTGCAGATGAGTGTTCATGGACATGGCTACGAAAAGGAAACCTGGAGAGAGAAACAGAATCGCTCGTCATGGGAGTCTAAAACAAATGCATTGGGACAGGCAATATCAAAGCAGAAATCGACAGAACACTGACAAACAGCAAATGCCTTCGATGTGAGAAAAGGGATGAGACCATAAACCATATAACTAATGAATGTAGTCAACTAGCCCAGAAGGAGTATAAACACAGACACGATAGAGTAGCAACAATGAGACATTGGGCACTGAGTAAACGGATGGGATTTAACCATACGGAAAAGTGGGATCCGTACGGACCGGAGGCAGCCCTGGAGAATGGAAGCCACAAATTACTCTGGGACTTGAACATCCAAACTGGCCAATTGATCCAAGCGAGAAAACCAGACCTAATAATCGTGGACGAGAAGAGTAGAACCTACCAAATAATAGACGTGGCTGTGTAAACAGGAAAGAGACTGAAAAGCTGGGGAAATACCAGGATCTGGCAAGGGAGCTGAAGACGGTGTGGAACATGAAAGTCAGGGTAATACCAGTTATAGGGACTGCACAGATACAGAGGAGAAGGCTAGAAATATGAGATCTACGACTCCAGCTGTAAGCAGTGGCCTAACAGAGAGAAGAGATGAGGAGAGAGAAGAGATCCCCTCCGCCAAAAAAGAAAAACACCCCCCCACAAAAATTAACAAAAAAACAAAAACAAAAACACACCACACGCTACAAATGGTTTTGGATGTACGAACCATAGCGCTGCTGTGATAGGTGAGGGAGAGATGAGAGGAGGGCTGATGACCTGAGGAGACTTACTGTCACTCAGCCTTCAGTCGTAATCATCATGAAGCTGTAAACAATAGCACTGCTGTGGACTATGAGAGTGCAGAGAGGAGGGCTGGATACCCGAGGAGACTTGCTGTCACTCAGTCTCCAGTTGTGACCAACATGCAACTGACGTGAAAATTAATAATAATAATAATAATAATAATAATAATAATAATAATAATAATAATAATAATAATAATAATAATAGTGAAACTGTAAATCGTAGAATTACTGCGACCTATGAGTACTGGGGGAGGAGGGCTGGAGACTTGAGAAGACTTGCTGTCACTCAAACTCCAGCGGTTAGCACCAGGCAACTGGTGTGAGATTCCAAAATAATTGATCGATATCAAGAGATATGACTTTTTAAATAGTAGGTTTAAGCGAAGCCAATTTCTCCTGAAATGTTACCAAATATATTATAATTGGGCAGTTTAGCCAAATGATAGTGAATTTTGTGATAAAAGTATATAATTATGTACACGTAGAGCCGGAAGCATTCAAAAAGTTTTGGATATGAAGCCTTCATGAATATAAACATAATGTTTTTCATTACGTCGCCCATGGCAGCCATTTCAAAATGACGACCGGCAATCAAATTGGCTCTTAGCAATGGATATGATATTCGCTATAAGGGTACCAAATTAGATGCTTTTATCACAAAATGAAAAATTGGGTCCAGCTAAACGGCTGCGCTACTAATCTATAATACTATACCAGAACAGGAGTCCGAGATATCATAGAATCCATAGAAAACTTAAATGGCAATGGGCTGGTCATGTTGCGAGATTGCCAGACAACCGCTGGATCGCCAGAGATCACATGCGAAACCAGGAAAAATATAAGATGGCGTGACGAACTAAATAAGTTCAGAAAGTACCGACTCCGTGACGCCCATGATAGATTGATCTGGCGAATCTTTGGGAAGGTTTATGTCCAACGATGGACGCTAAAAGGCTGCTGCTGACGTGTGTGTAAGAGTGTTTATCCGAGCATCACGGCCAAACGGAAAGTCCCAGGGACCTTATTTTTTGCATGGATATTGACTTGAACTCTCGGTCCCACACAGATTATCCGTTTTCCCACGTCATTTCAAGCCAATTTTTTAAACTGCTTGTTGGCCACAACCTTAACCCTAGGAAGCTGAAATTCAGCGTAGGGGTAGATCCTTTCACGGCGAATATCATAATTCATACTACGTTGACCTCGGCAGCCATTAAGAATAGAGAAGGAAAATTCGAAATCCAGTCGACAAAAGGGAAAAGGAAAGATAGGGATGAAGCAAATATTACAGATAGAAAGAAAGAGAGATAAAGCAAAGATAGCGGATAGAAAAAAAGGAAGCGAAGAGAGAAAGACAGAAGGAGAGGAAGGAAGCGAAGAGAGAAAGAGAGAAATAAAGAAAGCGAGGAGAGAAAGAAAGGAAGGAAGTGGATAGAGAAGTAAAGAGAGTGGAGAGAGAATGCCAGGTTTATTTACACTAACAGTAAATAATTGGTCCCTAATCTTTTTACCAAAATAGAATTAAAATTGCAGCAAAACAATTATATTCTTGGAAGTAGATTGGTATCTGGGGTTAACTAAAAAAAAAAAAGAAAAAGATGATAGGATAGGTGGTGATTACTAAAATAGTCATTGGAGACAATTTGGGTTTAAAATAAAACAAGGAACCTAAAAAACTAAAAAAGTTAATTTTTCTGTTTTTCTTTGTAAAATGTTATATAACCTCGAAGGACGTTTTCAGACAAAAATTCAAAAATTATATCAAGGAACGAGGACAATTTCTCGAAATCGCTGGCCTTAACCTGATTTCTCTTTGCTTTTCCTTTAACTAGCCCTATGTTGGTTGTTCTTGGTTTGGATTCACAAACAAACTTTTCATACAAGGACCCAATGAGAGAGGCACAAAGCCATATCAAACTAAGGGATTACATTATTTGTTCACTTGTGTGCAACCAAATATCTTTCCAGTGACAGCTACTTTTCATGTGTAAATAATCTTTGATTTCTTGCGTTGTGTAAGAAGAGATTTGTTGACGAATATATTTTGAAGTCCCCTGAGGCAGCGCCGGGTATTCCTGCTTGTACATATATACACTAAATTATAAGAAAATAGTTCTGTGCATGTTTCACATATTGCCTCGAGATCCGACTCTTTCAAAGAGATAGCTACGTAGTCATATTTGTTAAAAATCAGTTGATCGATATACGACACATTCCTAATAACTACACTGTCACCTAATTCAAAAATACAAACATCCGAGTTGTATCGCCAAGTCACTAGATTGAACCCCATATTTCAGAAAGGTTACATGTATACAAATATGCAGTGTACGATAATATCAATGTACAATGCACATGAAAACTTGTATAAAATGACAAACTACATGTATGACAAAAATTATATGATAAGAAAAGGAAGTGGTGTTTGATCAACACTGCTGGGGTGCCATCTTAGTATAACTCTTTTGTTTTTTAAATCCTCGAAACGGTTACACGGTGAACAACTGATGATCCCAACATGAGTCAATTTACACATTGTAGCATAATAACAAAGTATTTGTGAAACAGGCAGAGACACGCAAGAAAATTACAAAAATAGAATCGAAAAAAATTAGAATGTGGACTCGTTACACGAACTAGCTTATGTTTCTGCCTTCTTCGGGCCACATTACATTTCAGAAGTGGCTTTATATTATTGACATATCATTATATTATGTTATACTGCTAGCATGATCTGTACCCCATATACTGTATATATATATATATATATATATATATATATATATATATATATATATATATATATATATACTTCTTTCAACCCGAATCTCGTTTATTATCGGTCTGTTCGCTTCTTTTAACGCAACAGTTTTGTATTAAGAAATCATTTGAAATAAGTTTTTATATAATATGACGCAATTTATAATCATTCTGTCGGATCATGTACATCCATTTCTCATCACATAACTGTCACATTGAAAGAATTGAATAGACCGAGAATGATCGAGATGAGAATTCGGGTTGAAAGCAATTATTTGGGCCATTGCATTACCGACGGTTGTTTAGCTCATTGGTAAGAGCATATATATATATATATATATATATATATATATATATATATATATATATATATATATATATAGAGAGAGAGAGAGAGAGAGAGAGAGAGAGAGAAATGCATAATTTAGTAATATAAGGTACTTATGAAATAATGATACAAATAAAAATATAATCATGACCATTACAACAACAGCAACTACAAGTAATAATTACTATAATCACCATTATTATCAGTGTCGTTTCTATTCCTCCGAAGATCGGCAGGCAAATGACGTATCCATTGGGCCACTGTTTTCATCAAAGGAAGATCCATGAGGCATTTGTTGACACGTGTATTGCTCAATTACATTTAGAATACAATTTTGTGAAAAAATGCTCAAGTCTAAACGTGCGTGCTATATTTCTTTTCAAGAAGAAAACCATTATACAAAACCGCACGACTGTCATTTCGTGATGTCCGTTCTCTCTGTCGTTACACGGAAATGGGGCGAGAAGAGGGAAATTGATGTATATATATATATATATATATATATATATATATATATATATATATATATTTATATATATATATATATATATATATAGATAGATAGATAGATAGATAGAGAGAGAGAGAGAGAGAGAGAGAGAGAGAGAAAGAGGAGAGAGCCGACGAAAAGGAGATAGATAGGGACACAGAGAGGAAAGCAGATGCTGGTGGAGGAGAATGAGGGAAAACGTCGACTTGCATGATCATCTGGAACGTGCAAGTTCCACAAAACGCCATGCTATTGATAATAGGATGTATGAAAACCAAAGTTGGAAGTGATAACAGCGGGAGAGAGGACGTAATGGGGGCCACACAGATGCAGAATCATCAACGACAATGGAGAGAGGCCTGTCAATTTTTGCTATAACAACAGATGCATGATAGGTAGAACCATCTTCCCCACAGAGATATCCGCGAATGAAGTTGGAAACCCGCAGGTGGGCTTATTGTCAATCAGATTGACCACGTTCTCGTTAACAAGAAATGGCAGGGATATCTTCTTGATGTCGAAGTCAATCGTGGGAGGGGATGTTGGCAGCGATCACTTCACTGTAATAGCCGTCAGGTTGGAACTGAAAGTAAAATCAAACAGCAGCGCAATCCGCCTTAACAATCTTCATTACCAGGGGTCAAAAAGTGTTTACCGCCGAGCTTAGGAATCGCTTTAATGCACTTGAAATCGACGACAGAGACGATCAGGAAATTGTGATAACGTGGAGTGATATCACGGAAGTGTATAGAGATACAGCAAAAAGCGAGCGTATCAGGCTTCAGAAAGAAGGAAGACAAGTAATGTTTAACTCTTGGCACTTGCGAGAAAATTGATAAGAGGACAAACGTCAAAGATGATTTGCTAAATGCAAAGTCTCCTAAACTGACTGAACACGTAAAAGAAGAGTATAAGATCAAAGATGAAGAGGTCAACAGGAGTACGCACAGGGACAAGAGAGCCTTTATGGAGGAATTGCCAAGTGAAGCAAAGATGGTTTGCAGATAGTGTAGAACTGAACTTAGTACACAAAATCACAAAAACAGTTAGGTGGACAAAATAATTCTTATAATAAGCAAATCAAAGATGAATAAGGAAAAGTGAAAACGACTGAAAGGGCTCAAGCTGCAAGATGATTTCAGCATTACAAAAAAGTGCTCAACAGGCCAGAGCCTGCAGAGCTAGAACCTTCAGATGACATTTACATTAACATCGGCCCATCCTCACCCTTATGCTGAAGAGGAGACAGCTTTCAAGGAAATGAAAAACGGGAAGGGTCCCAGAAATCGATTAGCTATAAAAGGCAAATATCACCACAGTCTCCATGGGAACACGATGACATTCCGAAGGACTGGAGCAAGGGTCTCATATTCAGGCTTTCGAAAAAGGGTGACCTCAGCAGTTGTGACAATTGGCGAGGCTTGACACTTCTCTCCATTCCTAGCAAGGTTTTCTGCAGAGTCCTACCCAGACCGTT
Source organism: Thysanoteuthis rhombus (assembly GCA_963457665.1). NCBI lineage: Eukaryota > Metazoa > Mollusca > Cephalopoda > Oegopsida > Thysanoteuthidae > Thysanoteuthis > Thysanoteuthis major. The sequence continues at coordinate 12,580,617 of OY735222.1, forward strand.
CGATAATGTTATGGGTGTTAAGATAAGACATGAATAGACTGGATTTCGCAAAAATCAAGGCTACATGGATCAGTTTTTTTGTTTTTTCATGAACATTATTGAGCAGTGTATTGAACAGGATGCCTCCCTTGTCTATTTACTTCACCGTCTCCAAGAAAGAATTTGAGTGTCCGCCGTGAGAGCCTAGGGAAGATCTTCCATAGGATCTTACGGTGGGCACTGTCAAAGGTCTTAAATGCATACGGAATACCACCCCAAATTGTTACTATCATGGGAAAATTCTATGAACCCTTACAATGTAGCGTTATCCTGAAGAAAACTGGCGGAGTTAAGTCTGCAGCGAGGCGGGGATGCATGCTCTCCCAAATCCTGTTTCTAATCGCCATCGACTAGGTGATACATAAAATAATATAATTACCGTCCACATGGAATCCAATAGAGCTTCTTCATCTAACAAAAACATCAGGACTTTTTGGACAATCTGGCAGTTATGGCCTCTTGTATCCACCTTCAGGAAAAAGTCTAACCAGCCAAGCAATTGTGTAAAGCAAACCAATTTTGCACATTAGCGAATTAAGTGCATCAATGTTTCAACTCCATTCAGTGACGATGGAGAGGCATTCAAGTAAGTTGAAGATTTCACATACATCGGAAGTCCCACGAACAGTGCCAACGGCCCCCCGGAGAGACACCATGGCCAGTCTGAACAAAGCCAGGGGTGACTGGAAGTCCAAGCAATACAGCGTCGAAACTGAGATTCAGGCATTACAACAACAATGTTAGAGACGTCCTTTTGTATGGCTTTGAGTCCTGGGGAGTTTGGAAGAATGACATGAAAAATAGATTGGAGAAAGACGATAAAAACAAAGCAAAAGTAGATGAATAGATCGATGGGGATAGATAAGTGGATATAGATAGAGATAGTTAGATAGGTAGAGAGAGAGAGAGAGGGGGGCAGATCGATATAGATAGATAGAGGTTGATAGACTGACAGATAGATTGATAAGCCCTTTCCTTCCTTTTGATCTTAATTTGTTTTCAGTCTCTTTTTTGCCTCTTCTTTCTTCTTCGCGTTCTTCTAAACTTCTAAAGTATATATATATATATATATATATATATATATATATATATATATATATATATATATATATATATATATATATATATATATAAAGAACTGTGTCTGTCACACTTTTAGGATCACTAGCAACAATCAGGTTGGGCCATGGGCTGCGAAAAAAAAAAAAATTTCGAGTGGATCTCCATGATCTCCAAAGATTTGTTTCGATTGAGAGACATGTATCAAGACAATAGTCCGAAATATGGAAAATTGAAACTTACATAGTTACCTTCTCTGCATCATAGCTACATATGAACTGATTCTCATTCAGTTTTTACTTAGTGTACGACATTTGGCAGATAGATGCACTCTTTGTGTGTTTTCTTGTTCTTTATCTATTTCTCTTTCATTTTCAGATTTTTTTGGTGTTCATTAACAACTCTGTAAGAAGGTTTGTCGGTCCCCAGTTAACTATCATCATCAAAGAACAATCATTTATTCTTTCTTGGTAATCAGTTCTCATGATATACAGAAAATTACGTCATCAGCAATCACAAGTATGGGATTATAGATTGAATTTGTTTTGTTTTAGATATCATTAATACTCTTCTAACAGCACCCTTTATCCGCGGTTTTCCATTCAGCGATCCCCATACCCTGCGACTCTCTCTCAGTAGTCATCCCCTATCCGCGGTTCACCTTACGCTGGCACGTGGACACATCATTAGAATTCCGTTCTTGTACTTATTAATTTCTCATCTTCTGAAATCTATCGTCACTTCTTCGACGCCATGTTTTCGTCTATCTTTCCCACTGTTAATCAACAGGTTCCTGACCTCCTACTACTTCTCCTCCTCTCCTTCTCCCTCATCTTCTCCCCCCCTGTTTTTCTTCTTCTCTTCTTTTCCTCTCCCCCTTTGTTCTCCTGTACCTCTTCCTGCCTCCGCTTCCACCTTATCTTCATCAAAGTTGACAGAGACGACACGGAAGTCCAACAACTACTACTCTTCCCGTACAATTGCCACCTGTAGCTATGATCCCCTCTACAAATGGTGTGGATGGCGAGGACCACCTTTCACCGCCACCACCTCAATCACTGGAGGCGTGATCACTACTAGCACTCCTACGACCACAACTATTACAACTCCTGCTCACTGACACTGCTACTTGGAGACTGGGATCAATTGCGTTGTCATCAGTCGTCGAAGAGACGCGAGGGAGACGGAAGCCAGTGATCTCAATACGCTCTCTCTCTTCGTGGAAAAAAAAAAAGGAAATCTGTTGCTCGGATCACACTGAGGGAGTAGGAGACGGCACCATGAGGAGGAGGAAGGGATAAAACCGCTTACGTTGAGACTTTGTGATACACATAAATACACCGACACGTACACACAAACACACACATACACATACATACACGCAGACGCATACATGCATACACGTGCAAACGCACCCACGCACGCATGCACGCACGCGACCCAAAATATCCAAGCAAAGCTTCATATACATCGATAGATATAATCAGCAAAAAGGAATGTAAAGATAGCTTGCACAACATATATACTTTGTACATATATAGGAATAAATAAATTGGAATATTAATATATTAATATATAAACTCGGAAGATAGGAGACCCACTAATCTAGACGCGTATGTACATTCACTTGAAACCTCTACCGGCACGTACGAATGTATTATCATAATATGTGTGTATGTGTGTTAGCATGTGAGTCTATCCAGATATATACAGCTATCCGGCACACAAATATATAAGCTTTTTCGTAAGATAACTGCACATTGTGCGTGCACATGCAAAATCTTCCATATGTATATACAAGCATACAAGCCACGTTTAAATGATACTTGTAAGCAAAAACAAAAAACAACATTGTTATTATTATTATTATTATTATCATCAACATTGTTATTATTATTGAAACTTGGGCTACAAAAAAAGGCAACAAATTTATCCACATAGATTACTGGAAATGAACTGGTCAAGTGACGGGTGTATACAAAAAGATACATATGCTAAAAATCTTGAATAGTTCAGAACAAATTAAGGAAGTACATACACTAAAACACAAATTGAAAAGGTACACGTTGATAATCTGAAATAGTTAAAATAGAATTGTCAATATATATATACACATATCAACAGTTTATACACACATATATATATATACACACACACACACACACGCACACACACATATGTATACATATAGATAGATGTATACTGCTACATACATGTTTACATATACATATATGCGCACGTCAGAAGGCACTCTGTAAGTGTATATACACACTCATCTTTTTGAATATACATACAACGAAAAGAGCAAAATGAAGAGGGTTCATAAGGATAGATAAACACACACACGCGCCCATACATACACGCATACACATACACACACTTTATACACACAATCCAGAAGACAAGATGTAAAAAAAAAGTTTTATAAAAATTGACAGACACGTCAGACCAGACAACAGAGCTTTATATAGATAATACACAATTGACATACATATAATCTGCTCATATAACTCTCAATAAATACATATGTTTTATCTCTAAACATTAAATGAAATACATGAAAAGAAGCTCAATGTCTGATTTACAATAGACAGCTGTGTGGAAAGTTTACCTCATCTAAAACAATTTCAGTTGTTTCTACAAAATAAAGATGAAACAAAAAAGACCTGATGAATATATTTTACTACACGGAGGAAAAGCAATCACACGGACCAGGCTGCAGTGACCGCTGATAGATTAATAGATTAATATATTTATATATATACATTTATATATATATTTATATATATACACATATATAAATACAAACGAAAACACACCTGTCTATATATGTGTACATACGCACATTATGTCGTGTGTAATAAATGCTACAGAGGGTGAGTAGATATTTTCCCCCTTTAAATTGCTTACATATTGTTAATTGACTTTGGCGCGAATGTGTGTGTGTGTGTGTGTGTGTGTGTGTGTGTGAGAGATAGAGAAGGAGAGAGAGAGAGGGAGAGAGAGAGAGAAGGAGAGCAAGAAGGAGAGAGAGAGAATTTAACGTTTCTACATATATCGAACACAATGTGCATTCACATATATTTTTTGTGTGTAACACTTTCCAGTGAGCGCGCAGATACTACACCATGAGCCTGAACAGAGGATGGGCAGATTGCACAGATACCTAAGGTCATCATTTTTTACGGGTACTTCTTATAATGTATCATCCTTTATTTTTTTTACTTGGGTTGGAGAGAGAGAGAGAGAGAGAGAGAGAGAGAGAGAGAGAGAGAATCTAGTATTTTTTGTGCAAAATGTGGTATATATTTCAAGTTCGGGATTTAAGCCATACATTTGCTATTGAACATCCGTAGCCACCAAAGGTGACACAGAGTTCTAGTATACCACAAGAACGCCTTTTATTAATCCGATTTTTGGAAAAAAATCTTTTAACCTCTTTGAGACCTTTTTTGACGGGTCTATTATTAATAAAGTAAAAAAAAAAACAACAATAAACATTTAAAACCATTTTTTTCACTTCATCTTAGAAGTTCTTACGATGGAAAACGCCACCGATGTCATAAATAGAATTCATTCTGACCATATTTATTCTTCAATGGAATTGCTTTTTCCATGACTTCAAATTTTGACGCTACGGTTGTTCAACTATTGACCACGATGGTCAATACATTTAATTCTTGACTGACGTCCACCCAACTGAAGAACCTTTAGGAAAGAAGTTTTTCATGCAGAAAAATCAAATAAAATAAATAGGAGCCGTCACAAGACCAATTTCTTTTGGCCGCATGCCTTGCTGGTGGTGATCAATTAAATAATAGGAAAAGGGAGTGATCAATGAATAAGTTGCTTCTCTCGCATTTTGTTGGACGGTATCAGTGAGAAGGTCTGTATTTCCAAAAAGTCTTGCGGGCACAAAGTAAGGGATCAATTGAACATGAAATCATACTGCAAACTGAACCCACTTCTACTAAAAAACCTAAGGGAAGAATTTTCAAAAGGATAATGAGTAGAAGGAGTTAATGTGTAAATTTTCAGCTAGCTTCATTGGTATGGCCTGTACGCGTGATACTTGGTCAGCCGGCCAACCAGCTAGCCAGCCAGTCAGCCAGCCGGCCAGCTGGACAAACTTGAAAACCGAAAAAAACCTATGTTAACAGATTTGATGATAGTTTTGGTTGAGTCTGCTTTTTAATTTTTTTTTTATAGAATACACTCTAACTCACAGAAAAAACGCGCCCTCACATAACAGAGATAAAAAAAGATGAATGAATAGTTAGGTATAAACTAACAGATGATGATGATCACCATTCATAAAGTCCGATGTTGGACATGAACCTTTTTGATGATCTACCATTATTACCGCTTCTGGGCTTCACGGTGCCAAAACATTCTGAATTCGTCCACACTTTTTACCGGACACAATTTCACTCATGGTCTCGAAGGATCCATGTTTCAAGTCGCGATGTCCAGCGATTCTCTAACATCATTGCGACCTAATCTGCCCACCGTCATTAAAGTTTCCCATCAGCCTCTGACACCTGTTTTTTTTCTTCTTTAAATCTGATATATTGTGCTGTTTTTTGATCTTTACTTGGGATGTTTACTATTATCTTTCCTCTGCACTTTGCAACGATAGACATAAAAAAGATGAATAAGTTGATAGATATAGACATACAGGTTGAAATCGAATGAATTTTTTTCATTTATTTTGTATTGCTTGGAAATAAGATAGAAAACATGAAATTCAATTCTTATTTTTGATTATTAAATAGTTACTGTCACTTGTAACTCTTTTTCGTCTGTATGAATCCTTTTTTAAAACGGGTTTGGTCAGCCACTCAATAGAAACCGACTGGCAACCATCGTCTTTTGGCAGCATGTCGTGTTTGGGGTTATCAATCACAAAATCTGTGCGTGATCAATGAATAAGTTACTTTTCTCGCCTTTCGTTTTGTCGTGATCACTAAAAAGAGTAAATTAAAATAAACAAAAAAATAAAAACAAAAACAAGCGGACACAAACTAGGGGATCAATTCAGCATAAACTTACATTGCACACTGAACCTCTTTAATAAATGTATTCAGGAGGGGATTTTGAAAAAGACATTGGCAGACATTCTGAGTAAATGTTTGAAGTTTCAGACCTCAAACTCCGTTGGTGCGGTCTGTACGCGTGATACATACACTCACAGTCAGCTAAACCAACTTTAAAACCGAAAGAAACCTATGTTGTCAGTTTTTATGACAGTTTTGGTTGACGGAATCTAATAGTATACGTATGGACATTCTCAACTTCTGACGTTATCATGTTTATTAATGAAGGATGTCGTATGGATCCCCAGAGATCAAACGCGGAACCGAGACCGGCTGAATATGAGATGGCGAGACGAATTCGATAGGTTCGGAAAATATTGGCTCCGCAACGCCCATAATAGAGAGGTGTGGCGAGTCCCGGGGGTCCAACGACGGACGATAAAAGGATGATGATGATGATGATGATTATGATTTTTTTCGGGTGTGTATTTGCATAGCTTTGCGAAAGAGAGAGAAATTGAGATAGATAGACTAGAAAAGATGTTACGTAAATCAACTTGAAATTAAATTACTCTAATTTGTTACACGTAAATTATTAGTTTATCTCAAAGTAATCGATCATACCTAATTATAAATTTTCTTTGAGACACACTGATAAAATTTAGTTTAACAAATTAGAGAATTATTTTCAAGTTGGTCCAAAGAAACCTTTTTTTCAGGGTAGATTAAGAGAGAGATAGTGTGTATGCTTATGTGTGTGTATGTATGTGTGTGTGTGTGGCTGTGTGTATGAGAGAGAGAGAGAGAGAGAGAGAGAGAGAGAGAGAGAGAGAGAGAGAGAGAGAGAGAGAGAGAATGAAAAGAGCAAGTTGTTTTTAAAGAATCCTGTGTGCAACTATTTTTTGAATGCAAAGTACTTGAATTAAGTAAATGTGCCAGCAAAAGTGTTTATACATTTCATGTGCTTTTTCTTTAGTCGATGGTTACAAACGTTGAGCAGGTTTGAAATTTGGTATTTTTCAAAGCACAAATTGAGCAAATTTCATTCTGAGCGAAGCTATTTGGTTCAGAAAATAAAGATAAAATAGCAAAGAAAATTTTATAAGAGATAACAATTCCTTACACATAAATGATATGATACAACATAAAGACGCGTGAATAGATAAAAACTCTCTATTATAATCCATTTTCTTGCAAACTTGGTCCAAAGATGGATTTTGGGTTATTTGATTATTTTACATGTTTAAGTTACTTAATCTATGGACAAGAACATATAAATTTGGTTTTGTATGACAAAAGATATCTAGCAATCCTGACATGAACCTGACACTAGATAACGTTCATAAAAGACTTGGGGAGGATCGAACTTGTTAACAAAGGCTTTCTGCTATATCGCATTCTATGTTTCTCTGTTGTTTATTCCTATAGACTCCTTGTGGAGCATAGGGCCGCTAAAAATCTGCTGCAGTTTCAGAAAGACGCCTAACCCTCCTATTTTGGGACCAGCCATGTTAATTGCCAGTCAGTGTTTTTTTTTTACTGTCAGGATTAGCCGTCTCTTACTTAGATGGTCTACATTATAGGGCTATATAGCATTGAACTGTCCTTCTATTCACCCATAGCAGGATGAGAATGGATTCATGCCTTCCATAAAGACATGAGTCCTGAGTGAACGAAAACAGCCTCGACAGAAACTCGAAATCGATCCGTTGAGTCCGTTTTCAGTGCCAGTAACCGTCGCGCCACTCTGTACCTCCCACGTTTTTTTTTCTCTTGCAATCCTTCCTAAAACAACAACAACAACAATAAAAAACAAAAACAATAAGGAGAACAGCTCGAAAATAAAATTGATTGATTTTGCTCGCGCGTGTACGTTGATTTGGGTGTGTGTGTGTGTGTGTGAGAGACTGATTGATTTGTTTTTGGCGTTTCCGTAGCACAATGGTTAGTAGACTAATTAGCTAGTGACAGTGAGTTCCGCCGTTGCTAAATACCTTACCACTGTGGTCTTTCATAGACTAAGCTGTATTGGGACTAAACAGTTTGTATCCAAACAAGATATGAACAGAGTGTGAACAGAGTGTGTATACCAATAATAGAAAGAATAGCGCGACAAGAATGTGTTTTATCAGTGGACTTATTAAACTTGTACAGTGAAATGATTTCAAGAGAATTACATGATTAACCAAGATTCTATTAAACTCAGGCCCGAACCGGGAGCTAACTTTGTCCTCTCAAAAACAACATCATCAATCACCACCAAATTAAGGGGGAGCAAAAATTAACATTCTCCTGTCATGATTTAAAATATCGACCAATTAATTGGTAGTTTTGTCTCTAACCAATTGAGCTAAATTTACAAGTCTTGCTTATCTTGGGAAAATTTACATTGAAAATACGCAACGGCTTATTTCTTTTCAATAAAGATAAATTCATATTAAAAATTTTTTTTTGTAATTTTTCTATTTATTATATAAAAAATACAAAAATTGCAGTCGTCATCTTCTTTCGGAATAGAAGTAGGAGCGGAGTTTGACCTTGCAGCAATCAGGCTCGTATTATCGGTGGCAATAACATTAATAACATGTACTATGCAGACGACACTGTGTTAATGGCGGTTTGAATAAGGAAATTGAAATAACTGTTAGACAAGGTAGTCGATGAGAGCGAAAGGAAGGGACTGACCATCAATTGTGAGGAGACAGAATGTATGGTTGTGAACAAAAGGTACAGTTCAAAATATGAGTTACAAATCGGGGATATCAAAATCAGGCAGGTGTAGAAATTCAACTATCTGGGTAGTGTAGTAACAGACTCCAGAAAATGTGAGACAGAAATCAGAAAACGGAGAGGAGTAGCGAAATATGATTTTCAGAAAAATATGCAAGGTATTAAAGAAACGAAAAATCACGTTGGGAACGAAAAAAAAATGGTGCTATACTGCTAATGTTTTTTCTCGTATATGGCAGCGAATGCTGGAATAGTCTGTCACAAGTAAAGAAAAGAACTGAAGTGATTGTGATGTGGTTTAATGTTGGGAATCTCATGGACAGAGCATGTAACAAATTAAGATATTCGAGGAGAATAAAAACTACAAGGAGACTCTGTAGCTTACAGCTATCAGAAAGAGACAGTTGGAATTTTCTGGGGACACATAACGAGGAAGGAAGCCTTGGAGAACTGGACGCTCACAGGGTGCTTCGAAGGCAAGAGAAGCATAGAAATAGGAAGTTACTGACTTGACAATTTTGAGCAAATGAATGGTAGAACAAGTACCAGAAAGACAAAGATGGATCGCGAATGAGCAAGAATGGCTAAAAACGACAAAAGAAAGGAAGCTTAGGAGAGACATTACTAAATGGGAGAGAGAGAGAGAGAGAGAGAGAGAGAGAGAGAGAGAGAGAAAGAGAGAACATCAGGTTGTGAAATGCATGCGGAATACCCGTCAAAAATTCAATCCTGATGTAGCTGTAGAAATAGATGGAACTACGAAGCAAGTGCAATAACACTCACTCTTACTTATAAACGTACAGTCATTAACAAATGAAAAAAAGAGCAAATTCTTCAGGACAAATCTCATTAGATGTTCTGAACCTGCATCCCAGAAACTAATCTAGATGGCGGGTTATCAATGAAATTCTCCATGTATTCTATTGTCGAAGGCTCTTTTTTTTAGTTAAATTTAAGATACCCAAAGATTCGCGCTTTGAATATATAGTGGCTTTGAAAAGTTTCCAAATATTACCTAAAATCACCATTATCAAAAAAAAGTAAAGACACTGCTTCGAACAATGAAATGGAATATTCATCAATGATAAAGCAAAATACTTAACATAGCAAAGTCATTGAAATTGTTTAGTATCTAGTATATACGTAACCATGATAAATTTAGTATGTGCCTATTGTTCTGAAAGAGATTTTGTGCAAAAGCTTTTTGCTGCCATAGTAGTACATAATGTTGCTCTTATTGTTTGGGGGCGGCATCCTTTGTGAAATCTCTGTATACATGCCTAAAGAATCTAATTAAAAGTAAACGATTGAAACTAAATCTTAAGATAGATTAGATTTGAATGCTTGTTTAGAAATATATATTTGGGCAAGGATATAGCAACATAACATCGTTTGGAGCTCGGCTTAAGCTATTTACTTGTTTCGAATTCAAACTATTCACTATCAATATAATATTATTATACACGATAATTTGTGATTTATAATTTTAATCACTTGATTACTTATGTATATTTATGTATTTATATCTATGTATCAACATGTAATACTTAAAAGAAAAATCATCACCCTATGGATATGCACACACACATAAACACACAACCACGAACATATATATGTATATTTGTATGCATAGGGTAGACCAGAAGTTACTAACTCTTTAGTTAAATCTCGAGTTTCAATCTATTCAAAACACTTATCAAAATCAAAAGAAATCAGAAAATGATTTTTGGTCTACTGGTTTCCCAAGGGTCAGACAGGCGGATGCAGGAGAAGGTCTTGCATCCAAGGGGGTGGGTTGCGTTGCCCACTCTTTCCAGCTTTAGTTCTGCGGTTTACTTCAAAAGCGAGGTTATCTAGAAGATCTTATGTCACTGTGTCTCATTATCGACCGCCTTTGTTGACCACCTTTGTGGTAGTTGATTCCACGAGAGATTAAGGCCCCTTTAGAAGATTTAATGTATCTATTCTGTGCTGCTCATCTATTCAGCTGTCCAGAGGTCCTTTCACCAATTAGAAGGATATTTAATCGACGATATTCAGCCACTCCTGACTTATGGGCTGCTCAGGGTAGATGTGCCTTTTGCAGATTAGTTTCAATGATTGTAATACTGGGTGTCTTGAGGACTTATGTGTTTGTAATGAGGTCACTCCAGTGCACATGAAGAATAATGCGTAGGCAATGCTGATTGTAGCGTTCAAGGAGGCGTAGGTGGCGCTAATAGATAAGCCAGGATTAGGCTTCATAAATACGACTTCACTGACGATTTTATATATATATATATATATATACATATATATATATATATATATATATATACATATATATATATATATATATATATATATATATATATATATATATATATTGGAATAAATAAGTGTTAAATCCGTGAGGTGCGTATCTCCAGGATTGGGCAGTTGTACAGTTATTTGTAGGGGTAGTTTTGTCAAATGATCCGTTTAATTTCTAAGATAGATTTTTATAATTGCAAACATAATGAAAAAAAAACAAAAACAAAACAAACAAAAAACAAATAAGAAAACAAAACTCCCCCCTCTCTCTCCCTCTCGCTTTCTGTCTCTGTCTCTCTCTCTATATATATATATCTATATGTATGTATATTTGGAACTGCCAACCAAAACTGTCTAAATAGGTTTCTTCAGTTTTCAAGTTGGTGCAGCTGGCTAGCTATGTATGTATGTATGTATGTATGTATGTATCATTCGTGCAGGTCTCACCGATGGAGCGAGAGGAGAGACAATGTAAACATTTACTCTTTATTAAGTTTAGAGAGAAACGTTTTTTTTAGCTTTTTAAACCCCAAAGTCTGTTTTCTAGAGATGGGGGGGGGGGGCAATTCACAATGTAAATGTTTTCTAAATAGATCCCTTATTTTGTGTCCGCTTGGTTTTCGAAAATTCAGACATTCTAGTGATCATTGCCAAGCAAAAGGCCAGAAAAATAATTTTCTCATTGATCATCCCTTTTTCCAATCTTTTAATTGGTCTCCCGAACAGACAGGGTGTCAAAAGACCTCGATCTTTAAAGCCACACACACCGTGTTGGGGAGACCAATTAAAACATTGGAAAAAGGGATGATCAATGAAAAAATTATATATATATATATATATATATATATATATATATATATATATATGTGTGTGTGTGTGTGTGTGTGTGTGTGTATGTGTATGTGTGTGTGTGTAAGTGTGTAAGTGTGCAAGGGATGACTGTGAGTTAGTAAAGACAAGAAGGAGTTTTCAAAATGAGAAATATTCCTCAGAACTTAGGAGTATAGATATTCATTTAGCCAAGTTTGTTTTGGCATTACACCAAAAAGAAGTAAATGGTTTTAAAAAAAGAGTATGTTGCATTAATCGTCCAAATGGGAGGACTTGTCTGACCGGAAAACTATCATTCGAAATCCTGGCATTACCTGTTGGCTCGGTGGAAAACCGAATACTGCTGAACCCTTCTCTCCGAAAATTAACATGCAATTCCTTCACTGAATTCTTGAATGAATATATATATATATATATATATATATATATATATATATATATATATATATATATATATATATATATATATATATATATATATATATATATATATATATATATGTGTGTGTGTGTGTGTGTGTAGTACAGTTTCTGACGCAGTCTATGCAATACATATATTTCATTTTTATTTCTATTTCCATTTGACGTTCAATTTGGTACAATCCTTGATCAAGGCAAAGACAAAATGATTTTTGTCTTTATTTCTTGAACGATCCCTTGAGATCAATCAACGTGTGTAGCAATTGTGGATTTCGTTACTTCAGTATTCTAGTAAAAAAAACCCTAGTATGACTGTTGGTGTCAATTTTATGAAAACTGTTGTGATATTCTTGATTAGGGTCCTTATTTTTCAAGAGCAAAATCTCTCAATAAAAAAGGATTTCCACATCTTAATATTATGAAAAACGAGGGGTACAAATCTGATGAGCCTAAAAATGGGTTATTCGACTTGTTTTTTCCCAAATTACAGGAGGTTTGCCCAACGCCCAAGATAGACTGCCTTACAGGGCTAAAGTCCACTGTCGTGCAGTTTACCCGTAGCTTGGAGGGGGAGAAGTGAATTCATGCATTTCTTTGCAAAATGAACCTTTACTCTTCAAGACAGACTTTGAAAAGGGTTAACTGAATTCATTTCCGCACTGCTGATCATGAAACACTGTACACCTCGAGATCGAGGAATGAAGTGTAAATACTTTCCTATGATTGCATTGACCTAAAACTTCACAGATTATTAATTTCAATTTTCAACAAATATTTTCAAGAGAGAATTTACTGCAGCTCTCTGAAGCAACTCATTATTTTTTTTCCTTCCCAATTATATCAGATCTTCTCATTTATTCCATAAAAGACGATCTGAGGGAACAAACTTAATCAGGAAATGGCAAACCTGCTTTCTTTTTCTGGTTTCTGCAAACCTCCTTCCTTTCTTTCTTTCTTTTTTAATTATTTCTTTCTTTCTTATCAAATACATTTCCTTCCTTTTGCCTCCGTTTGTAAATTTCTTTTGTTTGATTTCTTCCTTTCTTTCCCATCATTTTTTTTATATTGAATGAAAATGCCTCAAAGGGACAGGAACAAAGAAGGAAGAACGCCAGGAAGAAAGCAGGGAGAAAGGAACTTAACAATGCAGTTTTTATTAAATGAAAATGATTCTATGGACATTTCCGTATACAATTTTCATCAAATATACACACTCAACATTAAAATGCCCAATAATTCAAATAATGAATAAAATAAAAAAATCACGAGCTTTTCTCTGTATTGATAAGCCTGTGAATTTTTACAAGGTTTCATACGTTTTTATCACTTGAATCAATGTGTATTCCAATGTTGAATACGTGTTATTCATGCAAATTGTATACGATGATATCCATGAGGGCATTTTTATTTAATAAAAAAAATCCATTATTAATTTCTTTCCTCTTCTGCTTTCTCCCAAACGCCTGTCTTTCTTTACCCCGCGTCTCTTCCATTCTTATCGTTCGTGATTCTAACTCCACACCTTCCAAGTCACACGCATCCTGCGTGAGACACATGCATTTCGCTGCATTCTCACGCTCACAAACACGAGGAGAAAATTCTCAAGCATTTTATAAAAAGAGATGAATTTATCAAATTCGTTCAGTGATCTGATAAAAATCTCATCATAGATGAAACGTGGAACATTTTGAAAAGGTTACTTGACAACACATTTTAGTTGCCGATATACCCTGAAAGGACATAAATTTTAATTTTAAACCATCTTGGATACATCCTTTTCAAAATCTTCTGGGGAGCATGCAAGACTCTCCTAGGAGTCAACCCCCTGCGTTTTCCGCGTGCGTGTGTGTGTGGAAGGGTTGTTACACGATACTTAGTTATTCTCAAAATTGAAACTTGGCTGATCTGCAGCTCATTTGAAATTTACTGAATTATTTAACATTCGCCAGGAAATGCAGAAAACGCACCAATAGAAATATTCTATGTACATGTGTCAATACACACACGGTGAGCTGCAAGATTAACAATGGAATGAAACATCTGTTTACGTGTGAGCATCAATAAGTAGCGAGGTCTCGATTTTCAGCTTACTTGATTGAAAAGGAAAGATGTATAGAAACAGTCATTGATTGAAATAGACCAGCTAAATCAGTACAAACTCAGATAAAAACAAAAGAATGATAGAAAATTTCTAAGTTTTCTTATTCTTAAAATATGAGGGGCTTCATGGGCTATCTCTATTGTCCTTCTTTCTATCTCTCCTTCTTCCGTCTTTCAGTCTATTCTCATGATAACTCCAAAAGTACTCGATGGATTTCAATGAACTTTTGTGAAATAATGAACAATGGGCTATGTGAGAGGTAATTAAATTTTGGGTGGGGGATCCATGCATGATTACCTCCCTTCCGTTGTAGTTATATGTCCAAACCACGATATCTCCAAAAGTTCTCAATTATTTTCTACGTAATTTTGTGAAATAATGGACGATGGGTCATGTGAGAGGTAATTAAATTTTGGGAGGGGGATCCATGTATGAGTACCCCCACCGTTTCCGTTGTAGTTATATGTCCACACCACGATATCTCCAAAAGTTCTCAATTGTTTTCCATGTAATTTAGTGAAAGGGTTAGGAATGAACTATGAAAGAAATGATTAAATTTTGGAGCGAATCCATACACAATTACTTCTCCTGGTAATGGCGTTAGCAGAGGTATGCGCTCTCTTAGTGTTTTTTTTCTTTTTTTTTTAGTATATCTAGTTTTACTCTTAGAAGTATACGAAACAGTCTCGAGTTGCCCCAATTTTTTAATTGAAGTGTTATCCTTATTAATTATTGATTAATTTTTGTTCTATGATGTTTATATTGCTCTTACATCTTGCAGTAACAGACATAATTGCCTTAAGGTATTCAAATTTATCCAATGAAACATTGTCATTATAAATTTTTTATCTAATTTTTCTTTCATCTTATTTTTCTAGTTTTCGTAGTCGTGACAGTTTTGAGTTCTAGAATTTCAAAGCTGAAGCTTTATAATTATCAATAATTGACTTATTTTTGTTTCATAATATTCTTGTCTTTGCTCTTTGAAGTTACAGACCTAATAGCCCTAAGGAGTTCAAATTTCTTCAATGAAGCATTGAAATTATTATTCTTCGACAAGTTTTTCTTGCATCTCATTTTTTTTCCACCAGGTTGTTTTGTTTTTAAAGTGTCCGAATTTCTCAGAAGAAACATTGTTATCATTATTTTGACTAGTTTTTCTTTCATCTTATTTTTGTTACTTGTTTACACCTAGTAGTACTAATAGTTATAATCTCAAATTGTCTGAATTTTCAGATGAAGCATTTTCATAATTAATGTTAGCCTACTTTTCTTTTCGTCTTCTCATTATTTATTTACACCCCATTGTAATAACAGTATCAAGGTGTTAAGAGTTTCTTGAACAAAAAGATTATCGTTATTAATTTTTAACTAGTTTCTCTTCCGTCTTATTTATGTTGCTTTACACCTACTAGCAGTGATAGACGTATTAAGGCGACCAAAATTCTTTGACAGAGCGTTGCTATTATCGATTATCAATACTGATAACAATAACAATGGTTTTATTATTAATCATGCCGGTACAAAGTCAACATGTTAAATCAAGAAAACCAATGCAAAGATATGTATACACTTTGAAGGATTTAGAATTTATACACTGCTAAGGTAACCTTCATTCTTACTTATTAAAGCTCTAGGGACTGTTTCATAATTGATTGCTGGAACAGAGAAACGTGAAAAAAAGAAGATAAACAGCATCGTTTTTCAAGAATGGTGGGAACTTTGAAGAAGATGGCAACTTGTGGACGTGATTTGATTTCGCCAAGCCTCCAGAAATATCCTCCATAAAAAAGTGTCAAAATTTTTTTTTAATTTACCTTCTATCGCGATTAGCATTTTGGATTATAGATGTAGCAACCATTCCTGTGCAAATAATTTTGTGCTTGTATGTTCGACACATAATTTTTCAATCTATATCGTTACATACCAAGATTACGTTGAGAGAATAGGGTGCTGGGATTAGACATGTCTTCGTTAAGAGAATCAATTTTCACTTTATTCATTTGTCGTATGTCATAGTAATGTGTTTGAGAGGACAGTTGAATGAGGTCGATTAAGAGCAAAGCATGTAATCCAGTCATGTGATTTAAGTACATATCAGGATTACGCGGCTTTAATCATGAAAAAGTATACAAAGCGACCATCTAACCACAGTGGTGAGCAAGCAGCAAGCATGTAACTCAGGAGAAGCGATGGTTAAGGAGCTGAAGAAGAGGAAGTGTCCAGCTATTATTCCTTTTTGTCCGGTCGGAGATAGACAGACGAAATGGATTTCTTGTTTGATTGGAGAAGAAAAGTTATTCCTTGTTCAACCTCTCATTCTCTCTCCATCCAAATGAAAAAACACAACAGAGTTACAATTCCACAACCAGTCTTACAGATCATCGGCCTTTTAAAATGAATACTTTTATTATATTGAGTGTTGATGAAAGTACCAAATATATGACAACGGAGCTTAGTGATGGTTGTACTCTATTGGTTAGTAATAATCTCGCAAGTCATTAATAGTGACTACATACAACTGTTGATACGATACTACTCTTATTTGTTTTATGTAGTATTATAACAAATATCTTATTCAGAACCTTTGGGACCAGACACGTTCCAGAATTCGGAATTTTCCATATTTCGGATTTTGGAATGGTAGTTATACATACTGTATAGCCTAAAACAAGCCGTTTATGAAGTTCAAGTGTCCCAGAGGCCAAGTGCTGCACCGGTACTGAACAATATTAACGGGCGATGTCAAATGCATTAATAACCTAATGAATATTCACAATGAATGAGATGAATAAAGACTATGAATATTATCTCAAATTTTTCCCAAGTTAACATCGTTGTCATGTCATCAATACAAATGATAAAACAATAAAAAATATCAACGAACAACGAAGGCACGTCTGACTGGTAGGGGGGCTGAGACAAAACTGATTCCTCAATGGGTCAAACGTGGGTCACATCATGTTAAGCTTTAGCGCCAAATGTGTGCATCCACGGAGTAGCTTCCGGTTTTCCGAGATTTTCGGATACGAGATGCATTTTTTTTTTGTTGCTTTTTTTTGTTTTTTTTTTATTGGGATGTTCTTGTCCTTGATCCATACATTTAAATATAAATTTCGACAGAAACATTACTAGGGATATTAATCAGATTAAGTCGACTTTGGTTCAAATCATGGAATTAGCAATGGTTTGCGAGACTACTACGATGATCTCTACAACATGGGCTCTGAGATAAGGCTAACTTTGGTACAAGGTAAACTTGAAACTTGAATTAGTCATTCTTTTTTTCTATCTACCACTGGTATTCGAGGGGCCACAGAGAGGAGGAGACGGTGGTCGCCTCGTTTCATCCGACAGTTTTATTCTAATAGAACAACTTGTATTATAATCCACTTCTGATTTACGAAGCCTGTCGAGGTTTCACCAGAGCCCCGTGAATTGTACGTTACGAGAACACCATCTCTTCCTCCGTTGTCAGCTCATAACGCTGAGCGTTGGTTTGAAATTTCTCGGTTTAAATTTCAAAGTTGTCCGTCTCTTATACTGGTTGCCAACCTAGACCGAAGAGTCCAATCTGTCCAGCATCTGTCCAGAGATGGAATTAGAGGTATTAGTGCGAAGTTAACGGAAACTGCCTCCGGAGTTTTTTCGCGCAACTAACCCGTATCATTCTGTCCTGGAATTATACGTATATTCATTCTAGTGGTGTTTCTTAACAAGACAGCTCGTGAACTAGCTGGATAAATACGAACAGATGGAGATAGCTAGCTAGATAAATAAAATGCGATCGATACATGGAAAGTAAAGATTTTCAGACGTGTTTATATTTAGAATTAATTTCCAACACCACTCGTAATTAAACTGTGTCGCAAATGTTTACCTTTATTTGAAAAAAAAAAAAAAAAAAGAGAAAAATCTTTTAATCAGTACAGAGGGAAATGGAGAGACTCGACTGGAGACATCTTGTTTTTTTTTTTAACCCTTTATCCAGCACCTTTTCCATTTTCATTCCCATTGCATAAAACACGTTCATAATTTTAAACAATTAGGTTGATGGGGTCGTTGTAAAAATGAGAAGCGACGGGAAAAGCAACACTGGTTAATCGAGCAGTAGAAACCACCACATGACCAATGTTTTTTGGCAGCATGTCGTGTTTGGGGTGATCAATCAAAACATTTGAAAAAAAAGGGATGGTTATTGAAGAAATAACTTCTCGCGCCTTTTGTCGGGCCGTGATTATCAAAAAAGTTCGAATGTTTGAAATACAAGTGCGAACGCAACCGGACACAAACTAAGCATAAACTTACATTGTAAATTGAAACTCAAACTAAAAACTCATTTTGAATCGTATTTCCCCCCCACTCCAAGAAAACGTTTTTATCTGAAAATGATAAGGGGAGATTACTTAAATTTTAAGCTTTGTGGTACCATTGGTGCCAACTGTACGTGAGACACATTTATACATAGCCAGCCAGATTATCTTGAAACTGAGGTGACCATTTTGTCGACAGTTTTGCTTCACGATTTCTAACAAAGCTATCCTTTATTACCAACAACAATTGCTCATATCAATATCCTTAATCCTATCACCACTTTTAACCCTAAATTTCTCAATCAATCACCACAAAATCTCTGTATGAAAGCTTTTTGTTGCCTCTTGTTGCTTCCCGTATTTCAAAGTTTTCACCATCATTGATTCACGAAATCTTATATCAATAGCATCATTATTCAGTCATTTAAGTAATCTCCTGGCTTTCTATGGTCATATGCTACCTTCAAGATGAATTGTATACTGCATTATGAAAGAAGGATTCTGGTTTTGATTTGATGGATTGTTCCAGGAATTTTTCGATAATTCAGATTTATTGCAACGGTTGACCAGAAGACACTTATTGCACGGAGAGGAAGAACAAATGATAGCCTACAGGTGACAAATCATTAGAATACATCGCATGTGGAAGAACTTGTCATCTTAACACCATATCCGCTTGCAGTATCCCATTAACAACATGGAGACGAGCGTTGTCATGCATTAAAATCACAAGTCGACGAATTATAGCCGAATCGCGTTGGATACACCGGTTCTAGTATGATCACCAAAGTTGAGCCTGGTCAAGAATTAGATGGGAAACCTACTGGGTGTACCAGGTACTGTAAGCAACTGGTGATCACGTAGACAGCCTCCGTGTCGATCTCGTCAATCTTCGCCAGGAGGAGACCAATCCCTACACTATGCTCAATAACACAAGTCAAAGATCACCTGTTTCCCAACCTTCTGTTTGACTTGGCTGCGAGTGACAAGAAATGAAATAAAATGACTCGTCAACTTCGTTGCCCAGAAAATATACTTCCTGTTCTACCGCGACAATCAAACAAGTTTTACAAATATTATTGGCTCATTTGTCAAAGATAAAAATAAGTAATTAGTTTGGATATTGCAAAAGACATAAAAATAAAATACATTTAAACATATAGAAACACACGCAAACATAAATGCCCAGCCTGACGTGTAGTTATCTGGTGAATTTCGGTCAAAAATTTCATTATATAATGTTCGATGTGATTAACATTCCTAGCTGAATTTAGCATTTTAGGGAGGAGTTTTTTTTCAAGAGTTTCAATGATGTAATTGTTAAGGTATCATAGGAAGTTGAATTAACCAATGAGATGCGTTAGCTACTTACAAATTAACGGAGACATTCATTCACGTATAAGCATGTCATATGGTCAGATGACTAGCGTTTTCTCTTGGATTTTTTTCGTTGCTTCTTATTGCAACTTAGACTGACAGTCTACATTAGTGAATAAATAGCAGAAATGAATGATAAGAAATAAAAACTAATGAATGAGCTTTAATGATGGATGACAATACTTCATCGAATAAAAATAGATCGGGATATCACTATTACTTATCATTGAAAATACAGTCACATGAAAGAATCATGCTGAACCTTACGTAGAGAGATCACAAGACAGCACAATATATCAGGGGAAAAACAAGAGTTCAAGACATCATAGACTCCATTAGAAAACTAAAATAACAATGGGCCAGTCACGTTGCAAGAATAGCAGACAACTGATAGACATCACGACTCACAACATGGATCCCCAGAGATCAAATGCAGAACCGAGGCCAGCAGAATACAAGATAGAGAGATGAACTAGACAAGTTTAGAAAATATCGGCCCCGCATCCTCTCTCTCTCTCTCTCTCTCTATATATATATATATATATATATATGTCTATCTATCCATCCATATAGCTATCTCATACCCCCGCCCCGATCCTGTTATTGAGATCTGGCGAATCCTTGTGAAGATCTATGTCCAGAGACGTACGATGAAAGACTGATGATGATTATTTTGATATATTCTCCAATAAACAAAGCATTGTCTACAATTATAAAGAGCTCATCCTTATTTCTTTATTCTTTTCTGTTTCCTGAGCCGCAAACTGAGAACCATGCAACGTGCACATGAGAGGATCATGCTCAACATCACACGGGGAGACCACAAGGCAGTTCAGTATATTAGGGAAAAAAGAAGACATAATAGAAAACATTACGAAACTCAAATGGCAATAGGCTGGACATGTTGCAAGAATGGCAGACAACCGATGGACACCACGACTCACAACATGGATCCCCAGAGATCAAACGCAGAACCGATGCTGGCAGAATATGAGGTGGTAAGACAAAGTGGACAGGTTCAGAAAATATTGGCTCCGCGACGCCTACGATAGAAAGTTGTGACAAATCCTGGAGAAGTTCTATGTCAAACGACATTTAATAAAAAAACTGATGATTATGATGTTACTGAACTGCTCTATTTGCTCACTGATAGAGAGTGATAGTCTTCGTGCGTTGCAATAAAAAGTAACATATCTTTCAGTATGAAAGAGAATAGCAGCACTTGAATGTTAGGAGTAAACCTCTTTTGTGTTTAAGCCAGCGTGAGAATTGATACGATAAAAGTAGTTAACGAAGCAAGTTTTGTTTGAAATTACTGCTGAACATTTATTATTCTTAACAGAAAATTCAATGAAGCTGGTGGTGAGTTTTACCCTTTCCAAAATGCGTACTCTTTGTTTACAGATTAAAAAAAAATCTGAAATCCTGTTAATGGTAGCTACCCTTCTCTCATATACTTTAGATGGTTCACCATAGTTCATGATTAAGTAGGCAAAGAAATGTTCTTTATGGGTGAGTACACCAAGAGGTTCTATCGTTGTTATCAGAACAAAGGTGTTAAATATTTTTCTCCGAGTCACCTTGGAATGGTATCTCTGCAAAATGTTTGAAAATTGAGCAATACATACACGCAAGTTGTTTATTCACCCTGTGATACCACGGGTAGAAATTATTATTATTATTATATATATATATATATATATATATATATATATATATATATATATATATATATACCCCGAAAAAGTTACATAGTAAACAACTGATGATCCTGACAAGAGAACATTTACACAAAGAGTCATAATATAAAAGTATGTGTAAAACACAAGAAAATTACATTGATAACATAAAAAGATATTGGGAAGTAAGTGACTGATGAGACACAATTTGATATATATATATATATATATATATATATATATATATATATATATATATATATATATATATTATTACAATTCTTAACCTGCCACCTCTCATATCATTAAGAGATTGTAAATATTAGAACTTGACATGAAATCTTCTTGTCCTTCGCTTAACAAATGTACTTTTTAGTCAAGGTACTGGTTTATTAAATGTATTTGATATTTAGATAGTCGATTGATTATCAATAATTCAGTTAATTAATTGATTGATTACTTGAATGCATTTAATGATTGAAAAATGCTCACGCACAACGAGATGACGTCACTGAAACACTAATAGCAACCGAGAAAAACAAACAGCTAACTGCAAACACCGAATTTAACGGTGAAATGAAATCATAAAATTGCATCAAATAAAATAGAACTCTACCATGAAATTGAACAGTACCACTTGACGCTGATATTGAAATTGGCAGAGGATGCTGCTGAAAGTGCTTTATCTTTTGGAAAGTACATATATATATACATTGAAACCAGGGATCTGTTCATTTGTACGAAAACAAGAAAAGATAGGTGAAAAATTGAAAAGATGCACCTTGTCTGTCATTTTTAATTAAATACGTATTAAAGAAAATATTCTGCCAAACTATATATATATATATATATATATATATATATATCTATGTGATTTGGCAGCATATTTTCTTTAATATATATGTATATATATATATATATATATATATATATATATATATATATGTATATATATATATATGTATATATATATATATATATATGTGTGTGTGTGTGTGTGTGTGTGTGTGTGTGTGTGTATAAAAACAACAAAATAACTACTAGCACTAAGGCAGGAATGAAGCAATAATGACGGCTGTACTTTAGCACCAACAGGATTTGAACCCAGTGTATGAAACAGCCGGATCTTCTTATTAATGGCTTCCAAACTTCTAGCTTAACCTGAGTTATTTTTTGCACTAGCGAATTGTTTGTTTATATATATATATATATATATATATAAAAATGAATTTAAAATTTATGTGCCATTATTGATCACGTGGCTGTGAGTGCAAAATACAATCTTACCAATGTGATCTCTGGGGATCCATGTTGTAAGTCGTGATATCCGTCGGTTCTCTGTCATTCTTGCAAAATGACCAGCCCATTGCTATTTGAGTTTTCTATGATGTCTCGGACTCTTGTTTTCTCCCTGATATACTGTACTGTCTTGTGATCTCTCCATGTGAGGTTGAGCATGATTCTTTCATGTGCACGTTGCATGCTTCTCAGTTTGTGGGTCATTCTCTAGGTTAGGCTCCAAGTTTCAGCTCTATAGGTGACTATGAGGAGGATGCATTGGTTGTATACCCTTCTCGACGCCCATGATGGAGAAGTGTGGCGAATCCTGGGGAAGGTCTTTGTCCAACGACGGACTTTAAAAGACTGATGATGATGTATCTTACGAATGGTATCTCTTAAATTTATTTCAACGTTTCGCAGTGCATTCTGGCTTTTTCACGAAAGTATGATGGGGAAATAGGAGATGGTGTAATCATTAAGTTCCGAGTCTTGTGGTGGGTGGGATAATAATTGAACTAAATGGATTCTAAATGTTCCCCTCTATAGAGTAAAATTTAATTATTCTTCAATAGATCTGTATCCTGGCTCAGTTCTACACCAGGATGTTATCTTATATCTCTTTGCTGACCTAACACACAGCCCAACCGAGTCCTAATTTCTTAGACTTAGAAATTTGCCTTAATTATAAACCCTGGCCATTACAAGACACAGACCCTACATAAACATACCATCTCTAGTGTTTCCACTATACTTCTTTGAAAAGACAGAATGAATTTGCGAAACGTTGATGTAAGCTAGAGAAATTTCATATATATATATGCAATGCCCTTCCAACAAAAATTCCGATAAATAAATATATCACTAAAATTCAACCTCACTGACCGTCCAGTTCCGTGGAGCCGTGGAGAAGAGAGAGGATACCAGCCTCTGGGCCTGAAGCTAAGGTTTCGATCCTGCTTCGTGGTACCAGATGGGATAATGGATGGTCTATAGTCACACTGAAGAGTTGTAATACAACAAAACAGCTGTCTGTGGACGACACAATAATATATATATACATACATATATATATATATATATATATATATATATATATATATATATATATATATATATATATATATATATATATATATATATATATATATATATAAGTATCCACGTAAATATAGATAGAGAACGAAATAGAAATCTTGTCGAGTTATGTAGATAGAATCTGAATATTCGGAAGGAGGAACTTGAATATTCGGGGATATTTTTCACCAGAACATACTTTTGGACATACGTAAAAAATGTAAGGAAGTGTTCGCTTTGTGATAGGAATACGTTGATCGAAGCGATACATGAGCATTATTATAAAATTTTTTTTATCACGTACCGTGAATCACTGTGTTATAATGGATCAGTGAGATCTATATAACACGATTGTCTGAAAGGAATATATGATGCCCAAATATGGTAAAAAAAAATGTAGATATATTCTCTGTAAAAATTTCTCTCTTTATATGTATATATGTATATGTATGTATCTCAGTCCATTTTTATCTTGGTCTGTTCATAGCTATCTATCTCAGTCTTATCATATTTCTCTCTCTCTCTCTCTCTCTCTCTCTATATATATATATATATATATATATATACATAAATCAAACCATCCATTCATCTATCTCATACCCTCCCTAGTCCCGTTGTATAGATGTGTATCAAGTGACGAAGTTTTGATCATATGCAGGCACAGTCATGCATATGCTCGCATATGCTCGCTTACAGATAAACATATAATCTGCATTCCGTATTGACATGGAAATTCTTAGCATTATAGCTGCTTCTAAATTGCATACATTGTTGCCATTGCTAGAGGCGACTAAACTCCATTACTTTAGTGTCGAATTGATTAACAACTCTTTAACTATAAAGTCTCACCTTTGTATAAGATGTCAACACCAGACGAGTATGAAATCTGTGAGCGCGGGAAAGGGAATGGATTGAATGAAGCAGACGACTCTGAAATATTGCGTGTCGCTGAAATAAAATGCAGATGAGGCTGCTTATTGCTATCACCAAGGGACAGTTTCTTTTCGATAACAATAAACCATTTATAGATTTAAATAAAAGGTTAAAAAATTGGAATAATTTGCCTTCGTTGTTATAAATATTATTTTTATACATTTGTATAATTTTTTGAATGAAAATATTTGATGATAGTAAACGGATAATTTTTGATAGTTTTTAATTCTTTTCAAATAAAATGTCACAGCTCGAATGATTTTGATAACAATGATTGTTTGATAACATTATCCATGATTATATTTGTAAAATACCTCCAGTTTAAGTATCCAAAATTAAAAAAAATAACTTGAAAGTGTTTTGATAGAATAAATCATTTTTAATTGTAGATTTGAAAACAATCCATATATCTTGCAAAAAACTGCACTTGTAATAAACTCTCGTAATAGCGTTAGTTCTGAAGGCATTATTTAATGACACTTACGTTATAACAGCACGTTAGTTTCATTTGATGTTTTCGCAAGACTATTGTCTATAGGTTCATTATTCTATTTGAAGACCTGTAGTCCATACATGGAGTATTAGACTGGTACAGGGTTATAATATGTCATTTTTGTCTGCACTTTCTTTTTGTTCTTAATTGATATACTTCTTATGAGATCTAACCGTTAAAACGGCACATTTGTTATAGGGACAGTCTTCAATCCCCGAGGGTGCCGTAATAACTGGATGCAGTTATGAAGATGAATATTCACGGGCCACTTTTTACCCCAGCCATCCCAGCCGATAAATCATCTGAGCAAATAACTAAGTCAGGTGACTCCATTATTTGACTTGCTCGGGGCCATGAGTTACCCCTCTTCTGACCAGTTATTTTATTCAGTCCACGGTGGATGGGCTGATCTCATACGGCTGAACTTGCTATGGGATATCTGATGTTGAATCTTTTTAGTTAGATCGTCATTGTGATGCCAGTTATATTCATTACATTGAGTTTGTACATATGAATTTTACTCCCCACTCTAGGAATTGAACTCACTACCGCAAGGTAAACGGCATGCGTTTAACCAACGAGACATTCCATTTCCACGTCGAAAAATTCTTTCAATTGTCCCCTTCCTGATTTTTCGAACGCTTTTTCTTTCTCCCTCTCTTTTTCTTCTGTCATTCATTGATCGAATCTATATTTTCTTTCTGTTTCATTGCTAGGTAATTTTTCACATTTTTTTCTTCATTACTCCAGCGATACTTTTTTTCTTTTTATCTTTTAATTTTCAAAATTCTTATTCGTTTTGTACTTCATCTGAATTCTTTTCTAATTTTTTATACTTATTCCTTATTCATATTTTCTCATTCCCTTTTCTTCGGTCTCTGTTTTCCCTCCGATTTATTCGTTACTCTCCTCAATTTTTTTCATTTCACCCATTCATTCCTCAAATGTTCTCTCTTTTCTCTCTTTATCCCGTCTTTTCTTTTCCGTTATATTCCCTTTCCTCGATCTTTTCTTTTCCCTTCCTTTCTTCTAAACCCTCATAAACAGAAGTGCAGAGAGGGAGGCTATTTCAAAACGATCCCCCCCGTGTATTGTGTAAGTAGTAGTTTATCTACCGACATTGTACAATAAGAATATATTCGTACATACATGAATTGCATAAATAACAATTCAGACTTCGGGGTTGTTTATCACGAATCGAATGATAGTATATATCTATTCAGTGCAAATTTTACGTTTTCATCGCCCCACTGTCCAAAAGCAAGGTCCCACGAGGTACCAAACATCTACCAACGTCATTGCTTTAATAAAGAAAAATCTGTTTTCCCTTCTTTTTTTTCTTCATCTTTCTTTCTTTGACTTTCCTTTTCCCCTCTCTTTCTTCCAAAAGCCGCGTTAATATTCTACACCATCGTAGACGCTAACTGGATTAACACAAGTGCTTCATGCAGCCCAGTATGTGCTCTCAGCGAATGAGCTGCAGGCATGCCATTTCACATAATTCAACTCAACGATTATCAGATTCAACAAGTGAGCTGTCACAATTACCTGCTGGCTTCATGTCTCGTCTTTGTTCCAAGCTGACCATTAACTAATTACATGATTAGACTATCAATCTGGACGAAGGGATGCCACGATTGCAGATAAGCTTTATTGTCCTGCTCGGACGATTAAAATTCTCTGTGAAAAATCGATCAATTTTGCTCATACAACGTTACACTTAACATTACATCACTTCAGCGCATGACGCAATTGCTTTTTGCCTCAAGCTTTAGGGGAGGAGGAAAGTGACATCCAAGAAGAAGCCGTCCGGGGTCGTTGCCACAAATCATTCTCGTAACTTGTAAACCTTGCAATATTTGATCTTGTAGTTCCAGTTATACTCTGATGAAATTTATAGTTCTCGTCATATTACCGTAGCTAAACAAGGTTAAATGTATTTTTTTTCTTGAAAGAGATACCTAAAACTTTTTTAAGTAGTTTCAAACGCTAAGGTTTGATTCTTGGGAAAAATCTACTTATATAATGAACAGAGTGTTTTCCACAGTATAACGCACTGCTATTATGGAGGCTGCTAAGCACCGAAGACTCGTTTGTATTGTTAAGCCCTAAAAGATTTAAACTGCTGCTTGCGGCATCTCAATCCCCTTAGAGGATCAAGTAACAGAGAGCAATAGTTCGAGAGTTAATCTTTTGATTTTTTTAGTAAGTGAAAAATTGGTCATTTTGAATGTCATATGCATGTTAATTTAAATTAGAGATAAATAGTACTGGCATGATTTGGCGGTTTTCTGCATCTGTGACACAACTGGTTAGCATGTACGGCAGTTAACCGAAAGGTTGGTGGTTCGAACCCACCCGGTGCGACATTTAAAAAACAAAAACAAAGTAGTTGTGGACGTATTTCAAGGTAGTAGCGCGTGTACATACTATCTATATAATGAACAGTGTAATATTTTTCAGTTTGTTTCTTAATCTGTAATAATCGAATTTTTCATTTAAAAGTAACAATTTTGCTAATAAACTCATTTTCTACCCACCATTTGAAACAATGGACTCTTCCACTTGAGTTCAGTAGTTTCCTTTCTAAAAAAAACTAATCTCGTACTAATCGAAAACTATCCGTGAGTTTTTCACGAGGATCAGGTAGTCTTTAATCATATGAATATTATCAATTCGAGAAAACTCGCGATCATTCAATCCTCATTTTTTCCGATTGAGAGATTCACTCACGTTTGTCCATACAGTACCCTGCCAAGTTCTCAATGAATTTCAATGATTTCTTATCGGAAGGTGGTCAATGAGCTAAGGAAGAGCTGTTCAAATTTTGGGATGGATACAGCATGATATTCAGAGTTATCTCCCTTTTATCTTAATTCGGAAAAAAGTGACAATAGGGTTGGCTGTAGTATGCGCTCTCTGAGGGCTTTCTTGTTGTAATTTGATTGAACCAGTCTAGAATTTATCAATAGTTATTTTTCATTATTTTGAAATGGAAGCCATTCACTCAGTAGTTAGAGAGCTAAACATGTGTCGACTATTGCTTCGATAGACCACTGTAGAGACTTTGATAGTAACTGGTTTGCCAGATGTGGTGGCCTTGAGCCAGACTAAGCTAAGCTTAGTGAATACCTATGAAGTACCAACGTATTTTTTTATGATGTAAAAGAGTCCGGGCTTTGCCATTAGTCCCTCACAAGTGCTAATGTCCATAACTTTAAAGTATTGAAACCTAAAAAGATAGGCCTGACCGTTGCAGGGTTCAACTCCACCTCCTTCTATTTCGACAGAAGATGATCACTGCAACTTTTGTATTGTGCAAAAAAATATTAAAAAGAATAATCAAAACTATCTTTTTTCGTCATTAATGTATTAATTTATTAGAATGAAATAAGTCCTTGTGTATTTCTTGCATAAACTTTCACCGGTATATGATGCTTCTCAGTTTGGCTGAGTCGGTTAGGTAGCCGCCTGTCAATCACTTAGTCGTAATTTCAAATCACGGTAGTAGAATATTTCAGAAATGTATCTAATTCATTAAAATGATATAAATCCATGCATATTTACTACATAATCTTTCGATTATTGAAGACTTGTTAGTTTGGCTCAGTCTTTAAGAGAGCCGTCTGATGATCACTTCAACGTGATTCTAAATCATAACAGTTATTTAGATACATCTTTTTGGTTCAACATAATGTAATAGAAAAACAACGATGAGTTTACCCCCCCCCTTCAAATTTGGTGAGGTTTGTTCTTGTTGTCATGGTAAAAAGGCAAAGTCACCCCAGACTTGGAAAATTGGACGAGGAATGTTGTTGTTGTTGTCACAGTAGAATAGCAGAGTCAATACCAGACTTGGAAAATTAGGCGAGGATTATTTTTGTTGTCACGGTATAAAGACAAAGCCTATTCCTTACTTGGAAAATTAGGTGAGAGTTGTTATTGTTGCTGTTAAGGTAGAAAAAAACATAGTCAACTCCGAACCTGGACAGAAGTTTGACAAAAACGAAAGATAAAGTTACGTACGTTGTGGATTGTCCCAGGGATGGTCCGGAAATTATTTATTAGAAAAAAAGATATCGAGCAGTATGAGCTGAGATGTGTTGCCAATTGGTCATAATAAACATATCTTTTTTTTATCAATGAATGAGAATTGTTCATTACTTTTTAAAAATTGTTTATTGATGAGAGATGTGATTTTGTCTTCATCGAGTCGTTCAAACCGTAATCATAAAAAATGGCGAAGGTTTCTATCCTTTTTGTGTGTTTGTTAGTTTATGTGTTCGTCCGTATATTCAAGAGTTCATGGTCAAACAATTTTGTCTACTGACAAAATAAGTATCTGTACTCCCCTAGACTTCTTAAGCTTTTTCAAAAACATTTTTATGGTCCTATTTGGATGGGTTTATTAATAACATCTAGATTTTCCGGAATCTATCTCTCTCTCTCCCCTCTCTCTCCCTCTCTCTCTCTATATAGATAGATATAGATTTATAGATAGATAGATATTTCTTTTTACTCTATTTTATGTTTTCCTGTGAAAACGGCAATGATATCATAAATATAATTTATTCTGACAATATTCATTCTTCGATTGGTTTTTTATAAGACCTCAAAATTTGACCTTACGGTTTTTCAATTATCGACTACGATGGCGAGTTTTTAATCATGTTGTACAGAACCCTACATTTTAAAACTCTGGGCAAACAAGGAACGCCTTTGCTGCAATAATGTACAAAATCTTTACGACTACTACGTCTGATTGGTCAGTTTTTGTGTGTGTATTATATGCTACCATTATTTGCTCAAATAGCATACCAATATTTTTTCTATCAAAATTGGGAGAATTCGCTTGTTTCTGTCCGTCTATCCACACAATATCTCCCAAAGTTCTCGCTGAATCTCGATGAAATTTCGTGGAAGAATGGGTCCTGGGCTGATGAAGAATTGGTTACATTTTGGAGCAGATCCAGGAATTCTTTTCAATTGAGAGATATGCTTTTCTTCATACATTTACGTTTTCACTCACGTTTGTTCATACAGTATCTCCAAACGAATTTCAATGACAATTTGCGGAAGGGTGGAATATGGACAAAGTAAGAAATGATTGAATTTTGGCTCAAATGTAAGATTCTTCTTACATTTACCTCCCTTGCATGGTAGCTATATATTAACAGATTTCTATTCAGATATTGGTGACAATGCCGTTGCGCTCTCTGAGTGCTTTTTAGTTGATATATTTCTCGGGGTTTGATTCCGATCTCCAAACTGGTAATTCTGGCCATCTGTTCATTATGTTAGGAGGCAGATGCGTCTATGAACAAATTAGGTAATTAGCACGATTTTGTTGGCCTTCACTATCTCTTTCAAGCCCACATTTCAATCTATCTTTATTAAAATCCTGAGGCAGTAGGATGACCAAAGTTTCTCATACTTACAGAATGACATGGGATAACAATTACCCTGTAACATTTGAGTATAGCATACTTAATCATCATCATCATCATCATTATCATCATCATCAGCAGCAGCAGCCTTTTAGCACCCGTTGTTCACCTTCCACGAGATTCGCCAGACCTCCTATCATTGGCATCGAGGAGCCAATACTCTCTGAAGTTGTCTATTTCGTAACGCCTCTCGCATTTTGCTAGACACAGTTTCGTATTGTGTGTCGTGATGTCTGTCAGTTGTCTGACTTTCTTGCAGCATGACCAGCCCATTGCCATTGGAGTTTTTAAATCGATTCTATGATATCCCCGACTCCTGTCTTTTCTCTAATATACTGTGCTGATCCCCTCATGTGATGTTGGACATTATTCTCTCATGTGCACGTTGCATGATTCTCAGTTTGAGGGTCAATCTTTTGGTTAGGTTCCATGTTCAGGTGATTATCGAGAGGATACCTTGTTGTCGGCCCTTTTTTAAAAACTAATGGGATTTTCTAGTGGTTGAATGTTGAGCTTGCTCCATCAAAAGCTCACCACGTAAGACAGACTACTCGCTCCTTCTGAGGGGTTTCATAGAGATTCATTGTTCTGGGTAGGTGTAGTGATTTACTTTTTTTTTTAGGTTTGCATTTTCGATTTATATTCTCGTGTCTTTGTTCTCAACATGTTTGTTGTACATAGCATTTGTTCATAACAAAACGCTTGATCTCCCCTCGTCTCTCTGACGAGTTAAGGGATCGATCCCCAAAGCTTCATGAATAGAGTTTAACACCCATTTATTTGTTGTATAACGCTAAGAGGAAGGAATGAATAGATTTATGAGTGAAGATGAAATGTACAAAAGCGAACAGTACAATTATTGCTAACTCATACGCAACTGAGTATTAACTCGGCTCACCGATTTCATTGTCCACACCGTCAGACGTTACGCTTCTTGCACTCCCTAGAAGTAACGATTACGTAAGTTTGAATTCCTGGCCGGATGTGCGGAGTGGCGTAACGGTTACTGCCTCGAAAAACCGAGTTTGAATTTCAGCCGAGGTTGGGAACAATCATCATCATCATCATCATCATCATCTGCGGTTGTCAGACATTCTTGCAACATGATCTTTGCCATTTGGGTTCCCTAACGGATTTTATGATATCTCTGAACCCTGTTTGTTTTTAATATAATGTGCCATCCTGTGATCCCTCGTGATGTTGAATCTGATCCTCTCCTGTACACGTTGCATAAATATCAGTTTGAGGGCCATCCTTTGGTAGGCAATAATGCCTTTGGGAAAGACATTAATCCATCTCTTCCAAATCTGTGAGTGAAATAGCTGTGCGTTCGGAGCCCTTTAGCCTTGTGAGGCGGTCCAACTCAAGCCTGGGTAAAAGAGGAGGGCTTGGCGTGAGGCTAGCCGCTCGGACCAACTTGTCATGTCCGCTAGCGTGAAAACGCTTACGGCCCCATGCTCTCGTGGAATAAACCAACCATAAACGAATTCCGGGCCGGGATTCCTCTAATCAAAAGTGGTATTAACAAATAACAAATCCTTCCCACAAAGCAGTCAACCAAGCATCGGCTCATTTTTATGGTTTGGTCACGTCTGATCAATATTTTGATGGATTATCGATTGGTTGTGTCTGTAACTAATATTTTGATTTTGTTGCCAAGCAACAACATCCGGTGTCAGAGTAAAAGGATGAAGTTCACATTTCAATGTAAAGTTTCTCGTGATTTTACAGTTGTAACACATTGGTTTCCGATGTCAAGATGTGTTGTACTTCTCTGTAGTGAATGAATAATTATTAGAGCACACCGAACGATCGAGCTAATACCAACGTATATAGACCCATTTCCTGAGCTCAGCTAAGTCTGGCCCAAGACCAAAACTGTGGGACACCCTGTGAGAATTGAACTCTCTACAGTTATGATGATCAGCGAGACTAATCTGTTAACCGTTGCCTTCAACGTGTTTCTATCATCATCATCATCATCATCATCATCTTTTTTGTATCCATCGTTAGAAATAAGCCTTTCTGAAGACTCACTAGATATCTCTATTATGAACGTCGCAGAGCCAATGTTGTGAGTTGTGATGTCCAGCAGTTGTCTGACATTCTTGCAACATGGCTTGCCCATTACCATATACTGCACTGTCTTGTGATCTCTCCATGCGATGTTGAGAATGATTATTTCCTCTGCACGTTGCATAGTTCTCAATTTGGAGGTCGATCTTCTCGTCACGTTCTACGTTTGAAGACCCTTCTTTTGGGACTTGAAGGATTTTCTTGTTCTTAGAAATTAGTTAATGATACCATAGGTTTGAGAATCTTATGAAGGGCACCCAGTGAAGATTGAACTTACTTCAAAAGTAATTGCCGACGAGTCTAGCTTGTTAAGTATTGCTTTCAGTGTTTTTACCCACAAGTAAATGGTTATTCACTAAGTTTGGCTTGGTCTGGGTTATCTTTGAGACAACTCCGTGGGGCATCTAGTGAGGATTAACCCTTGTACAGAGGCATTGGTCTGAGAGACTAGCTCGTGATCCAAAGCTCTACAGCAAACTCTATCAAAATATTTACAGGCATTTACAAAACATATCTTAGTCTGACACAATACTGCAATAGTTGAGCACAAAGGGATACATTTACGACATTTTTTTCATGAGATGATTAGGGTTTTTATTCGCTCCAGCACGAGAGCAAAAATGACCCTAGATCACTTTTAATGTTGCGTCCTACTCACTTGCGAGTTGGAAATAGGTCTTAGGAACTAGGTATACGGTAAAACTTGGTTTGGGGAACTAGGTATATGGTAATGTTTCCATTAATAGACATTGAACATGCAAACAACCTGGAAATTGATAAGTAGGTATATGCTGCACCCCCGCGTACACCGTACCATTTTCATCACTCGATGGGTCACCAGGAAGTAGGCATATACTTATAATTATTAATTTCCGACCACGAATGACCAGGAACCCCCAGCTGGGCCAGATAAGTGAAAGAAGCTATTCTCGTCAATTAACTAAAATATGTTATCCAAAAGAAAATGAAATCAGACAATAAAATGAATATGAAAACATGTAGACTTAACTATCGGGACAATCTAATGACTCGGTCGATAAGATGGAAAAAATAACAATATTTGATGGCTTATAAGACCTCCTTTGTTTCAGCTGGGAACGTTAAGAAAACAAGTAAGAGAACAGACTCTCTTAAAAAACTGTGACGTTGTTTACAATTTTGATAGCATTCGGCACATTTGTTTCTGCAATAAAACTATTTGTTTCCAATCAATTTTAAAAAGAATGATGTATAGCTGTTGAGAGATTGAAAAGAAGACTCTAAAAATGGATGCTGACTGGAGCGTACCTATTTGCGTTCCCTACAGATTATAGGTCATAACTCCACGATTACAATATAAAATATTAATAAAATGTATTAGCCTTTTCTTTTTTTTCATATGTCTACGTGAGACGAAAGTCGACAGTTCTCAGAACGGGAAAAATTTCATGTGAAGACATTTTAAAATCGATTAATAGCGTTTGTAAGGAATCAAGTGACCCAAAGAGAGAGTGGTAAAAGAGAGTTTGACAGCATTCTTTTTTTAATCGGCTCATAGAGTTGGTAAAGATAGGAAGATACAATACAAAAAGTGGACAGAGAAAGAGGAATATTTTTTCCTTTTTCCTTTTGTACGTCACACAGCGTCATAAATGTAGATACATGCTATGAAAAATGTATGGATAGTTTTTGAACAAAATGTTTTTTCTTGTTTTATTTCGTGAATTGATTTTTTAAAAAACTATATGACGTAGCACGACTTGAAAAAGAAGAAAAAATATACCTCTTTCTTCACCCACCAACTCTAACCCACACCTTATGAAATATATTAACCTTATCATATTTGGTCTAAACGAAAAACCTTTTGGCATTTATAGAACTGTCGGCATTCCTCGCAGCTATCAAAACCTATTTCTCTAAATTTCTCTCATTTATCACCCAGTTTTTAAAAAAAGAGATTCGAAAATTAATCAAACCCAGAGATCATTACCGCCAGCACATTCTGTTTGTTGATGCTGAAAACTATCTTCGATCTAATCACGGTTTTTTTCGTTTGCGATTCTCGTTATAAGTCCATTTTTCATGGCCAGTGACTATCTTGTCAAAATATTTCTTTTTTTTTTTGAGCGTCGAACAAGACGAGAAAAACAAGATGTCCGATTTTTGTTTCCATAAGTTTATGTGGATCCCATTTTCCCAGCTTTTGGATTCCTCTTGAACCTTGTCAATGGCGCTCTACAGGTGATTAATTACATAGGCAATAAAGAGCCCAGGCACTTTCAAGACACTTCCGCATCGCACAAAACGAAGCACCGTTTTTGTCGGCATAAGAAGTACTCGAATATTACCCCGCAGTCTTGGCGTCGTTAAGCAAAGCTACATATTAACAAAAGATTCCCTTCCAGAAAAAAATAAACAATATCACAACTTGTGCTTTATTTTTCGATATTTAATTTCATTGTTCCCAATCCAGTGATAGATAAGGATAAGCGAGGCTGCTGCATGGTCAAACTCCACTCATACTTCTGTTCCGAATGAAGATGATTACTGCAACTTTTGTATTGTATGATAAATAAATAAATTCACAATTACGTAATATGTGTCCATTTGGTTCAGTTAGTGAGAGAGTCGGTTACTAATAGCTTGATCGTGATTTCAAATCACACCAGAGAAATTCTGATTTCATAAATATATTTGTTCATTGGAATGGAATAAACCCTTGCGCATTTCAAACAAAAATCTTCATAGATATGTGAGATTTGTCAATTTAGATCAGTTGGTGAGAGAGCTGCCAACAAATCAGTTGATATTGATTTCAAATCACGGTAGACAATTATTTAGTTACTGATGATAGTTAAGGAAAACGAGGTATCTTTGTGTGATACGTCACATATTCAAATAGAAGATAGAATGAGACCGAGGCCATAGTTTTGTCGACATCTAGGTGATAATTCCCATGACACACTCACGTGTTCCTTGTTTATACGGAACCTGGCATGAATTAATTAACAAACCAGTCAAAAGATTGAACCAATGAAAGATAGCAACAACTTTGGATTTTTTTCGCGTATGGCACCAATATAAATTTCGTCTCTTTTTACTATTCGTTATTTCCCGCCATGTGTATGAGTTTGTCTCGAGACCTACAACCATCAACAGTGTACCTTAAAAGTCATGAAAGGGATTACAAATTTAATTGTTATCATCCTCATCATCCTTTCAACGTCTGTTGTTTGACATAGACCTTCCCCAATATTCGCCAGAACCCTCTAACGTGGGCGTCACGGAGCCAGTAAAGGTTTATGGCAAAAATTCCTGCTACATTCGCTTCGATCGAGTGTCTGTCTAACTTGGTGAATCTTGTTTCATTTTTGATAACAATCGAATATATTCCTTCCTGAAGAGTCTAAATTTAATTTTTCTGTTTTCCAAACGATTAGGCCAATCCATTCTTTGACTTTTTTCAGGGGCAAAATCTGTATAAAAAGAGCAGGGTAAGATGGGGGTCAGCCTAGAAGAATATCCCCGCTCCTTTGATTATATACCTGAGGGAGGCCCAAGAATGGATCAGGCGAAATGTTTTGATACAAAAAACGAGATCAATAGTCCGAAGACAGTCTTCAAATGGAGATCACATTCTTTTTAGGGAATATTAGGATATCAATGAACGCAGAAAATTTGACTGACCCCCTAAATTAAGTTATTATTTTAAATATAAAATCAAGTGAAGGGCTTTTCGGAAAAAAAAAACAACTTTTGGTCATCCTAAACAAGGCCGTTTGTCAAAGTACCCCAATTGGATGGGACCTCACACTCCTATCGTAGTGTCTTTCCTACTTTTCAAAGTAGTCTGCAAAGTCTTCTTTCAGGTCGCCATCAGCTGCCTTGTCACTTTCTCCTCTAATCTCACCCACGATCTAAAATCTTCTCCCTTTCAACAGCGAAAAAACAAAAGTCACAGGGAGCCAATCTAGACTGTAATGGCATGGCTGACAGACTTGGGCAATGTACTGATGTGCAAGAAAAAAACCCAAATGCACGAGACGCGGAAAGTGACTCACTCGGTCTCGTTGCCGACTGAGCAACCCCACGGGAAAGTGTTCATACACGTACAGTCCCCTTTGTTTGATTGCTAATTACATCAAAGCTGCTCAACTAGCTCTTGAGATATTCAAGATGCCAACATATTTGGGGAGACAGACCTCTTATCTAAAGCCCCAAGTGGATAAGTTCGGTCCAGTATATGCTTTTGTGTAGCCGGTAAGAGGTTTTAACGACTGTGTATCGTTATCTAGGCCCGTTTTCCGATCCACTATTGTTGATTCATTCAATTCTCCCGGGATTGTTCGTTTAACGGTAATTGATCCATTCCATATCTCGGTTGCGGTTGACGTTGACTCTTGCCTTTCCGTGTATAAAAAAAGAAATGCTATATCGACTTTTTTGCCTTGCTTGATACCTTAGCTAATTGCAATTAATTTTGCTGTCCGGCCACGCATAGTACAACAATAGGCACGGGTCGGAGTCAAACGAGTTCACCATGCCTGCCCAAGGACTTGTTGCCTGCTTCGGGGATTCGGCTTGTTGCCGGTAGTGATGTCATGTGGGTGTCCATGTGTAGTATGAGTAAACAATGACTCCATTTTTCAGTTCTGGTTACGAGGGCCATCGTATGTTTCCCCAAGTTTTTAAACGATTAATTTGAAGCTTTCTTCGTCTTTTTCTCATTATGATTTTTTTTTTCATGACGATGATTCTTCGTGGTTGTGTTATTTTTTATTTTTCTTTTCTTTTCTCCTCCTCCTCTCCTTCTCCTTCTTCTTCTTCTTCTTCTTCTTCTTCTTCTTCTTCTTCTTCTTCTTCTTCTTCTTCTTCTTCTTCTCTGTAGTCATTCTCTGTGTAGTACACTAGACTAATCGGCCACCTAGTCATAATACCTGTACATTGGACGCATTGAAATATTTTCATATGT